>CANXYC010170447.1:0-10205 GCA_948193065.1 Aleurites moluccanus
GCATGGATCATAATGCATATAATATAACAGGATATCTGTAATATATCATATATCATACTGTAACTTCCTTTCATCACATCTCCCCCAATCAACCATGGCATAGGAAATACTCTTACCCTCCCTAGCAAGGGCCATAGCATAAATCTGTGATCACAGCCGATGGTTTATTACTACACCACGCAGTAGTCCTGTTATAGCATATTATATGCAAATGTCACACATGGCATAAATATATCAAAATGAGTCTCAAATAGGACTTATATAATGATTTATATCAATAATAAACCCAAAGGAACGGTTTTGCACATATTCATATTTTTGCCCGCCGGAGCCCAGTTTGAGCTGCCGCAACTGGCTCCCAAATTACGGGTCCATTTCCATTTTTCAGGCACTTTCTGGTTTGCCTTGAATTCAAACATCATTTGAACTAATAGAAACATCAAAATCATACTTTGATTTAAAATTATCCTATTAGGGTTTCAATCCACCAAATTATCCCCAAGGTGAACTACTGGGTCTAATGAACCCTATGTCAAGTAGTTCCTGCAGCTGTACCTTAAGCTCCTTTAACTCTAATGGTACCATTCTATAAGGAGGAATGGAGATCAGATCTGTGCTAGGATAAACCTTAATTTCAAACTCTATCTCCCTGTCTGGTGGCAATCCAAGAATATCTGCAGGGAAAACATCAGAAAACTCTTATACCACTGAAATGTGTTCCAATTCCTTAGGTACCTTTGTAGTGTCTGTTACAGATGCCAAATAAGTTGTACACCTTTTTCTCAATAACCTCTATGCCTATATAGCTGAAATCATTCCTGTCATTCTCTTATTTTTTTCTCCTTGAAACATGAATCTTTCCTGTTCATCCATTCTAAATTCCACTTGTTTCAAGGAACAATCAATAACAGCTCTGTATGCAGTTAACCAGTCCATACCTAAAATGACATCAAATTCCAAAACTGGCAACTCAATTAAGTTTGCCAACATTACCTATTAGCTATTCTCACATGACAGTTTCTATATTTATGGCCCACTACAACAATTTGCCCTAAGGGAGTGGCTACCTCTAAAGGTATCAATAAGGGTTCCTTAACTAACCCCATTTTCCTAGCAAACACACATGATACAAAAGAGTGTGTGGCACCAGAATCAAATAGTGTGTATGCTTCAAGATCATGGATAGGAACCATACCTACAACTGTGTCCTGCTGTCTCTGGGCCTGTTGAGGAGTAATAGCGAAAACTCTTCCTTAACCTCTATCTGCCGGAGGCTGTACTATAGGCTGACCCTAACCTGCTGGTCTGCCTCTACTGGCTCCCCCTCTAATCATCTGTACTGTGGGCTATGATGCCACTGAGCCTGTCTATTGTGGAGTTCTCATAGGGCAATCCCTCATAAAATGGCCCAACTATCCACACTGAAAAAAAGACCCTACTTTGGCTCTGTACTCCCCAGTATGCCTCTTCCCACAGTATACACAGGGAAAGATCTCTGGAGCCTGTGCTACTGGTCTACTAGACCCTCTGGAATAAGTAGGGGTAGGTGGCCTCATCCTGCCTCCCCTAGGAGCATCTCTCCTCTGGCTCTATACTGGAAGGGACTGAGCTTGCCTCTGAGTGGTTAACATATGCGAGGTAGCATATGCGAAGATGAATTTGGCGAAGAGGAAAGGTAAGGTGGCATTATGCGAAGAGGCATTTTGCAAAGAGGTATTATGCAAATAGGGGATGTGCAAAGAGGGAGATAGGTGAAAAGAGTTGGAGAAGAGGTGAATAAGCAAAGAAGCATTGCCAAGGCGGCATATGAGAGGAAGAGTTCGTGAAGAGAGTTTATCGAGGTAGCATATGCGAGCTGGTTATGCGAAGTGGGATTCGCGGAGTGGCCTTGTCTGATTAGTTTGGCGAGCTAGGAAGTATGAGCTAGGAATGGCGAACTGGCTTATGCGAGGTAGCATTGCCGAGGTGAGATAGAGAGCTGGCGAGCGGGATTATTAGGCTGTGGCCTATTTAACCCAATGGCCAGTGACGATTTTCTGCATGATATTCTTTCTTCTTTTCTTCGTTTTTCTTTTATTCTTCTCAAATTAGTTCCATTTCTTGTTTAAAGCATTAATATTCAAAATTAATGCATTATAACTTTAGATTAGCATATTTCAAGGTAGAAATTGCCAGATTTAAGCAAGAAATTTTAAGAAACTCGGTGTTGGAGAAATAAGGTAAATTTCTTCAAATCTCATTTTTCTTTTAAAATTAACTAAATCTGGCAGTTAGAATAATTAATTATGGGTGTAAGAATTTTATTGCAAGCATTTTAAGATTGTAATTAATGTTGGAAGAAATCAAAATTTATGGACTATCATGAATAGTAACATGAACAATAAATTCTAATTAAATGCAGATTTTTCCTTAAGAGATAAATTAAAATGATGTTAGAAATTAATAATAGAAACTCTAAGATGATTACATATTCAGAAATCATCTAGAATATTGTTGATTTGGGGAAAACCATAATTTTGAATATTTGGGGAATTTCTTAGGAGGAGAAAATCAAAGTAATTGAGGAGTTTGGAGTTGAGCAACTTGTTAAAGAAAATTCAAGAGAAATTGCGTAGGAGGTAAGTATGAACAATTCATTTATTTATTGTTTCTTGAAATAATATGACCAAGCATTCTTAAATTGTTCATATATATATATATATATATATATATATATATATATATATATATATATATATATATAATGTAAATGACTTGATCAACCTTCTTGAATCAAGTTCATATGCTTCTTACTTGTTAAACCTGATTTGAATGATAATATATATTGATGGTCTCGCGACCAATATGCTTCTTATGAGAATGAAACCACATGACCCTATGGATATAACGCTTTTCCCAATAAGAGTAAATTCATTAGTCCATAATGTACTTTGGGAGCCCAGTTGATAGGGTTTTTATCAATGTTCCACCTAGAGGGGACCATGAGCTCTAGGCATATGCCTGGCCAAGCATGCATTCACGTTAAAGTAGCAAGGCTACTAATACATGTGTTATGCCATGAGATCAGTTCTATCACATGAGATTTGATAATGCCATTCTTTGTGGGCATTCTGTACTCTAAACAAGAACCATGATTCGATTTGTGATATGATTTGATAGTGCTAATTATTATAAGTACTCATGTTCCTTCAAGTAAAAGCTTGTGATTCTTTCATACCTATATATATATATATATATGTATGTCCATGATTATGATTTGATATCCAGATTCTTGAATTATGATGTTCATATCTTACTGAGTTGAAGTCTCACTCCTCTTCTGTGGATTTCAAGTGATAGTGTAGCTCATTAGGGAGCTAATAGAGAAGATCAAGCTTCTTGACTCGTTCTTCCAAGAAGCCTACATTGTAACTATTTTGAAATATGAATATGTATCTTCATTTAATGGTTAATGACACAATATGTATTAGGAGTATACTCTAGAGCTCTGTAGTTAGTCATTTGAGGATGATAATATTTTGATATATGAATTGTTACCTTTTGGGTACTCTTGTTCCTTAGTGATGTGAGATACATCTTTTGATTAGTAAGGAACAAGAGAAAGCTATGAAATGATGATGGTAAAGATATGATTGATGTTTAATTGAATTTATAGAAATGATCATTGTATGATATTATATGATGTTTATAATTGATATAATTGTGTATGAGATTCATGATATATGAGTTCTACGGGATTATGGTGGCCTTAAGCCTACCCTTGCCCTAGGACCGTCGCACCACTGGAGTTGGTGTGTGATAGTTTTACATTCAACTAACTCAACTTTGGAATTGATTTATTCAGATGTCTGGGGTCCTTCCCCTCATATTTTGGTTCAAGGGCAACGATATTTTGTCATTTTTGTGGATGATTTTACTATGTATACTTGGTTTTGTCTATTGAAACAAAGGAGTGAACTCTTTGATATTTTTATGTTGTTCCAAAAATTTGTTGAAAATAAATTTCAAAGGACTATCAAAGTTCTTCAAACTGATTAGGGAGGGGAATATCAAAAATTAAATAAATTTTTAGGTTCCAAAGGAATTGCTCATCAAATTCATGTCTTCATACTCATGAGCAAAATGGTGTTGCTGAAAGAAAAATTAAACACATTGTTGATACTGCCCTTTCTATGTTGTCTCATAGTTTTGTTCCTTTAAAATTTTGGACACATGCCTTTGATAATGCTGTTTTAATCATCAATTCGTTGCCTACTCCAGTCCTTTGTAATAAAAGTCTATTTTTTTGTTTGTTTAACAAAAATCAAATTTATGACAATTTTAAAGTTTTTGGTTGTGCAGCTTTCCCTTTACTTCGTGTGTATAATAATAACAAATTTTCTTTCCGAACAAATGTGTTTGTAAATTTAGGATTATCTCCATCTCATCATGGTTATTGTTGTTTTGATTCATCTACTAATAAATTTTATGTATATAGACATCTCATATTTGATGAACATTCTTTTCCTTTTAAAGCTAATGTTTTCATGTAGCTTTCACGTTTTGATCATAGTCCTTAGTTGACTATAACTTCTATAAGTCATGATAACTCTTCCTCTACAGGTACATTTTGTTTACCTAATCTCTTATCTCCTCCCCTTTCTTCAACGACTCCTGCTCCTATTTTTTTCTCAAGCTCTTGTTCCCTTTATCCCTTCATCACCCGGTCATGATCAATATGACAATACTCAACCCGAGCCTTTAAATCTTGTCATTGATTCTTGTCCTAAACAACTTCTCTCTTATTCCCCTCAAACTACCATTCAAAGGACTCATCCAATGCAACTTTGTCCCTCAACTATGAACAAACGACAAATCAATATTGTTTCTAAATATCCTTTGCCCATTAATGACATCGATTATCACCAAACTGAGCCTACATCTTTCACTTAAGCCAATAAATTAGAGGTATAGAGAAATGCCATGTTGGAAGAAATTCAAGCATTCCATCAAACAAATATATGGGCCTTAGTTCCTTGCCCTTTGCATGCTAATGTAATTGGAAACAAATGGGTCTATAGAATTAAAAAGAATTATGATGGAACCATTGCTCGTTATAAAGCAAGATTGGTAGCCAAGGGATTTATCAAAAGGAGGGCTTAGATTTTCATGAGACTTTCATTCTTGTCATCAAAGCCACAACCATTCGAATTATTTTGAGTATTGTTGTTAATTTTGAGTGGGATATGAGACAATTAGATGTCTCAAATGCTTTCTTGCATGGCACTATTGATGAAAATATGTACATGTCCCAACCTATTGGTTTTGTTAACAGAGCTAATCCAACTTTTGTTTGCAAGTTGAACAGATCTCTCTATGGCCTCAAACAGGCACCAAAGGCATGGTTCAATCATCTCAACAGTTTTCTTATCTCCAATGGCTTTCGAGTTTCACATGCTGACAATTCCTTATTTTATTTTGTTAATGATGCTCACAAGATCTTTATTCTTGTTTATGTGGATGATATTATTGTTACAAGATCTTTTAATGTGCTCATTGATGATATTATTCACAAGCTGCAATCTACTTTTCCAGTCAAAGATCTTGGCCTCTTGCATTATTTTCTAGGGATTGAAGTCATTAATAACAAGAATGGTTTACTTCTATCCCAATGAAAATATATACAAGACTTACTTCAGAAATAGAAAATGGATGGTGCCAAGCCTATTTTCACTCCAATGGCAACTGCACCAAATCTATCCAAATTCATGAGTTCATTGTTGAATTCGAGTGAAGGTGATTTGTATAGACATATTGTTAGAGCATTGCAGTACATCTATTACGACCCACTTTTAGGTCGCGACAGTCCAAGGACACGGGTAAACCTAAGGTCATCGAAAACCCGTAGAAACCATGAACATTCCATTTATCAATCATTCAATCAATATTAACTCATTCATCAATGCTTAAATCCCATTTATAAATTATAAATTTTGCAGAAAAGTTGTCAGAGTTTTCTTTGTAATTTTAACCTTATTCCAGATCAAAAATTGGGTCTTTTATAAATTACACTGCCTGTACTAAAATTATTTTTATAATCCCAATAATTTGCCATCCTTATACCCTCAACTTCACAGTTCAACTAACATACATGGCACTTCTAAATTCTTTTCAAAACTTGTGAATTTTATTTTAACATATTTCAGTATCATTGTCTCTATCACTTCACTATCATTGTCATTATCAATCATTAAACATTACACATTATAATTTTTAATGCCACTGAATTGTCAATTATTTCAATATTCATACATCATTATAGTATTCAATCATCTAATTATACACTGTACCATGGAGCTCTAAGAGTTGACACTCACGACCTTTAGAGAATAAAATTCTACCTTGATGTACTTGACATTCCAAGTCGGAAAAGAAATTAACTTGGAATAAGCTTCCTCTATCTCATCCCTGTAAAAATTATAAAACACTATTTGGTGAGTATAAAATACTTAGTGAGCATGTATACATCATTAAATATGAGATATAAGCTTATGATAATGAAAGATACCAATAGTAGTCAAGTATCAATAAATACAATGGATGATGGTTATTAGCATTTCAAATTTGCTTGTGAAAGGTTAATTAATTTGCACACCAAATGTCTTTGAGAGTTTGGAATAGGTAACAATCAAATTAATGATAAATAATAATCAATGAAAGAATGACCATCAATGGTAAGCAATAAGATATTAGCTTGGAATTATTGCACAGGTAAACAATACTTGTATCATGTAGATAAGATAGATAAAGGGCCAGAACAGTATGGACTCTATGTAAATATACAGTCAATCTCATATCAGAAAGCATAAGACTGATCATGTCTTACAGCTAAGGCCAATAACCCTTCCCAGCTAGGGCATCAGTAAACAATGTGCACATTACCGATAGTATGTACCTACTACCCTGTCGGAGCGGCAGCTCTGTCAAAGCCATATGTAAATAGGCTAATGGACTTCAATAACAATATCAAGTATTCATTAGGAACATTATGGTACAATGGCTTTCAATCGATACATATGGGTTTACTTGTCAATCAATGTCAATACATTTCATGAATCATGTATCGTTTTCTTTACTTGATACAAAGGTAACAATTAATAATAAATATCATGGAATGTGGCTAATCATTTGGTGTGCATACTTTTAGGAGCAATTCGGTTACTTAGTCAATCAAGTACAATAGGCATTTCAATATCAATAACAATCAATGGATTTGGTGATTTCAATAATAAGAATGATCAATAATAGCAATGTGGCACTTAACCAAGAAAGAAACATGTTCAGTGGGTCAACAAATCAAAACATGGGTATGCATAATGATGTATACATTACTCACCTTAGATTATGACTTGTACATTTTCCTTTTCCTTTATCCTTGATTCTTTGTCTTATCTCTTATGGTACCCATCACATCTCTTATTCATTCTCGACTCTACATATCCAATTAATTTCCATTTAGATACTATTTAACACAAAATTACATTGTTTATACTTATATTAAAGAAAATTGCTCAAATTTTCAAGTTACTAGGGTTTTTCTGTGCAAAATTCTTTACTTGAAGCCTGTGTTTCATTACTCATATCTCTCTCTAGACTTATCCAATTCCTTCAATTCTTGTTCCTAATTAAACTTAACATTAAGGTTCTAACATATCCAAATTTCATGTTAAAATCATTACTACACAATTTATAGTGTTAATTTAAACTTAAACTTATAACCAGCCTTGCTGCCTGCATTCTGCCTACAAATCTTATTATGGCAGATACTGTTCTTTTACTAATAATTCAATAAATACTTAACGAATTACTATAATTCCTTTTCATATTGAAAATAGACACATAAATATCTAAATTTTAGAATTTTTGGATTACTGAATAATTATTAGTGAACTTCCAAAGTTCAATTACTGCCCTGAAATCTCTATCCAGACATACCGTGTTTCTATACTTATAATTAGTTCCGTGCTCATCCAATTACAAAACCATTTTATAAAAATTTGTATAACATATACTCTATTTCAAACTTTAAGGTCCTCATACTAATAGAAATCTGTAACCTATATTCTGTTAAACAGTCATTTCAGGCAGTCTACACTTATGACATAATATCTCATAAACCATAAATCCAATCACAAAATCCTTTTACATGGTTATAGGTAAGACATTTATGTTGAATAGTTCTTCTAATTATGTATCTATCATTATGTACAATAAAAATATAGTAGCATTTTCTAGAAAACCTAATTCCAAGTTAGTCACAGTTTTTACCCAATAACTCTTTCATTACTTCGAATTTTCCAAATTCCTTTTATAGAATTCTAATTAATATATTTATCTACAACTTTCATGTTTGAACTATCTTCAAATTCATTCATTAAAATTTCAGAATATTAGCCACAAATTACTACCTCAAATCAAATTTCAGAAACTATAAAAACCTTAGCACATTCTTTATATTTTTAACTTAATCACCTCAATTATTTGCCAAATCAAACCTTAGAACTCTTAAAAACAATTAAAAATGATAAGTTTATAATCATTACCTCAAATCAAAATACTTAAATCCCACTTCTTTTTGCTCCACCAAAAACTTAAACACAATTTTTCTATCCTATTTTCTTCATAAAGCTTCTTCCTTCTTCAATTTCCTATCTATTTTTAGTTGATTCTTTGGAAAGGTTGGAAGACTTATTTTTTTGGTTTTTCTCCCTTCAATGGTTTGGTTCTCCTCTCCAATATGGTAGCCAACATATCCTTATCATCTTTTATATACACCAAAAGCCAACAAAAAAAATTGAAGATAAAAGTAATAGAAATTTCTAGATTTTTGGTGATTTGTCACTTATTTAATTAATTAATAAACCAATTAACCATTTTTCTATCAAAAATTTATCTCCTCCACCACCATGGCCGGCCACCTAACTTATTTCTAGAATGGGTGGGTCCCACAACTTTGTTTAATTATACTTTTGGCCTCAAAAATTTCTTATTTATATTTTTTATCCCAAAACTTTCTGTAATTTATTTTGTCTATTATGTTTAGATTCAACCTCAAGTTTGGGGAGTGAAATACCTTATTTTAAATTGTTCTATCATTTAAAAATAGTTCTGGGTTAGTTTCGAATTCCAGACAGTGGATTTTCATAATTATCCCCAAAGTTGCCTTTATTTACAATTTTGGCATTACTCTTATTTTCAGTATTCCACAATATTTTTCAACTCTTTCTTTTCACCATAATTTCACATAGAATTAACTTATTTAATATCTCCAAGTCTGGGTCATAAATTTGCTGGATTGTTATTTTTCCGGCAATGTTTTCGACACCGACGATTTTAGAAAAAGTATCTCATTTGCATTACAATTGTGTCTCTAAAATTATTTATAATCATTTCAATGATCTTAAACCACAAATTGAAAACTATATCATGCATTCAAGATAACATCTCCTAGGGTATTACAACATCACTCTGACACAGCTTGATATTTCCTTCTCTGTCAATAAATTGTGTCAGTTTATGCATTGCCCCACAGATGTTCATTGGCAATCTATACAATGATTGTTGCGATATTTGAAGAATACAATTCATCTTGGACTTCATTTTGTTCGATCCTCCTCCATTACTCTTAATTGTTTTGCTGATAGTGATTAGGGAGGATGTACGGATGATTGTCGCTCAACAAGTGGTTTTGGTGTTTATCGTGGTAAGAATTTTTCATGGACATCTAAAAAATAGCCAACCATTGCTAGATCTTCAACTGAAGGTGAATACAAAGCATTGGCTAATGTTGCAACTGAAGTTATTTGGATTTCGTCTTTGCTTAGTGAAATTAGTTATCCTTTGCAAGACTCTATCAATCTTTGGTGTGATAATATTAGGATTGTGTACCTATCTTCTAACCCTATGTTCCATGCTCGAACTAAATATATTGAGTTAGACTATCACTTTATAAGAGAACAAGTTGCATGCAAGCAATTTCAAATTCTTTTTTTGTCTACCAAGGATCAAGTGGCTGATTTTTTCACCAAACTATTGCCTTTGACTCGGTTCCTTGAACTGCGCAAGCTTCTTTGTCTTCAATCTTCTTCGGTAATGGTTTTAGGGGGGGGGGGGGGGGGGGGGGGGGGTGTTGTTTTTGATTTAGTTATTATTTTTTTTTTTTTTTT
>CANXYC010170503.1:0-17505 GCA_948193065.1 Aleurites moluccanus
TTCAACCGAGTATAATTCTCCAACAATTATTCAAATAAACTTAATAATATCATTTTCATGTCCTTAAATTCTTTTCTACCTTCAAATATAGTGTTAATTCCATAAAAATTCGAAGCGGGTGTGAAATGACCATTTTGCCCCTGGTTCATCAAAAACTCAAAATTTTCCGATTTTGTCCTAACAGGCTTTAAACCACTTCTATGCATAAAATCAACTCATATAACATGCATAACTATCAATTTCATGCATAAATACATAATGTTAACATGTTTAAAAGAAAGGAAAAATTTCCCCCCTAAGTTCCCCTTTAAGGGTCAGATCAAGTTTAAGCTGAGGTGTTACAAGAAGGGAAAATCAGGTACTAAAAAAAGAAGGAATTATGGGATAACCACCTTCATCACCAATACCTATTCCTCTTCCATAAAGGGTCATGAGGATGACAATAAATGAAAAAGGGATTTTTTTTTTGTACAATGTCTTAAAGGTTAATCCCCTAGTGTTTTATGGAGAGTTTAAAGGGGAGATATATGAGTTCTTGGAGGAGATGGATAAGATGGTGAGGAAATTACCATATTCCAATGTGAGGGTACTTGTCTTAGTAAGTCATCAGTTAAAGAAGAAAGCTTGATGGTATCATCGCCATATAAAAGACAAATTATATGGAAATGATTCTCCATCTTGAGGGTGGTTCAAAAGGTAAATGACAGATGAATTTATCTCTGAGGGGGACAGAGTTGAAGGATCCAGTTCGGAAGCTTGAAGCAAGCATGAATGTTTTTTATAATGCCAAGGAGTTTGAGAGGCTAAGCCAATTTACAGGTAATGCTCTAGTTACAAAGCATCAGATTATTCAGTTCAAAAGAGGTCTACATGCCTCATATCATAATAGTTTACTGGCACATCATATTTTCTACCCTCCAAACTCATTGATAGTGCAAGACAAATGAAACCAAGAATCATGAGCTGAAAGGATGGAGAGAGAGTAGATAAGAAAGTACAAGAATGGCCAAAGTGGTTTTGCAAGGGAGAAAGCAGCTCTCATATGAGGGGCAGTGAACAACAGGTTCAGAATGTCAATTACAATTATGTTATGGGTCCATAGGGAATCCATCCAACATTAAGCACATCAATTACATCGGCCCCTAATACATTGCAAGGACAAGACCATCCAGGACAACGGAGGCCTGCTAACCTTTTTTATGCTACAAGTAGGAGAAGTCATATGGGGGAATGTAGGCAAGGTAGTAATACTTGTTTTAAGTGTGGAATGACTGATAATTTTATAAAGGAGTTTTTGCATAATGAGAAAAGACCAGCTAATACCACTACATATCAACCAGCATTGCAAATGGCGAGATATAATACTAGGGGTAGAGTTCAGACTTAGACTCATGTACAGGGATCATGATTGACCCACAATCAGTCTACGGCTCCTAGAGTTTAGCAGAGAGTTTATGCAATGACTTAGTAGGAGACTCAGACTTTCAATATAGCAGTGGCAGTTATCATTTTTATACATGATGTTTTAGCAAGAGTATTGTTTGATTCTAGGGTGACTCATTTATTTGTTTCTTCATGTTTTGTTGAAAAATTATTCATAAAAAAGGGTTTATTAGAAGTTCCTTTAGTTCTTTCTACCCCATTAGGAGAATCCATAAATGCACATCATGTTTCCTTTTATGCATAGTAGAGGTTGAGGGTAAGAAGTTATCAGTTGACTTAATAGAATTACTAGTGTTCATTCTTGGAATGGATTTGTTGTCTCATAATCATACTTCTATAGATTGTTATGGAAAGACTATTATTTTCAAGCCTGAAAGGGAAGAGGAATTTAAGTTCCTGGGTGATCAAAATGGGTTCCCATAAATCTCATTTCAACCTTAAGAGCGAGAAGGCTTTTAAGAAAAGGGTATTAATGATATTTGGCATATGTAATGGATACACAAATAAATGTGAATGATATTCAGTAGATACCAATTATGAGGGAGTAACATATGTATTATTTCCAAAGAAGTTGCCTGGATTGCCTCTAGATAGGGAAATTGAGTTTTATGTTGAGCTTTTTTAGGCACGAATCCCATATCTATTACTCCTTATCACATGGCACCCATTGAGTTGAGGGAGTTAAAGGTACAATTGTAAGATTTGATAGATGAAGGATTCATAAGGTCGAGTAGTTCGCCTTGGGGTACTCTAGTTCTTTTGATAAAAAGGAAAGATGGTACACTATGATTATGAATTGATTATAGGTAATAGAATAAGGTGACCATCAAGAATAAATATCCTATCCCAAGAATAGATTATCTTTTTTATTTATTGCAAGGAGCAAGTTATTTTTTGAAGATCGATCTTCATCAAGGTATCATCAATTGAGAATTAAGAATGCAGATGTGTCCAAGACAACTTTTTGAACAAGGTATGGGCATTATGAGTTTCTTGTGCTTCCTTTTGTTTGATTAATGCCTTGTAATACCCTAGAAATTCCTAACTCACATGCATGATTTAATTCTCAGTATATGGTTCATGAGTCTTGAAATGATGGGAAATAATTTTAGAGACACAGTTAGAAAACGAACTAGTTACTTTTTCGGAAAGTGGCGGTGTCGAGAACACTGTCGAGAAATTAGCAGTCCGGTCAACAGAAGAATTTCTAAAGTTGACTAGGGGGTAAAAGATCACTATAAAGCATGTGTAATTTTGATAAAAAGAAATAAGTAAAAAACATTTAGGAACACTGAAAAAGTAACCAATGGAAAAATTGTAAATAAAAAGAACTTAAGGTGAATAGTGAAAATGGGTCCGTCGGAGTTATAGAATGACTTTGAAACTATTTTTATAAATAAGTATAAATTAAAATAAGCTTATTGACTCCTCACTTTGAATTCCAAATCTTGACAGAATAGACAAAATAAATTACAGAAGAATCTGGAATCAAAGTATAATATATGAAAGTTTTGTGATTTAGTTGTAATTTTCCATATGATTTTAATATATATTCAACACTTAGACAAAATTCACCAAATTTCTTAAGTTAATTCATAGAAAAATTTGAGTTTTAGCTTTGTTCTACCTATATCTTCCATCAATTTGCTTGAAAGCTTAAAGGAGACCAAGGATTAATTGAGGGAAGGATTAGGGTTCATCACCATCTTGAGGTAAGGATGTGTTTTGTTTGAATTTATGGTTTATTTAGATGAATTAGATGGATTTTATGGTTAATTGCATCAATTGATGCAAATTGATAGAAATCCCTAATTTCTCTAACCTAATGGAAGTTAATTTTCTTAACTATTTGAATTAGTGTTAGTTTTTGTTAATTAATGTTAGAATATGTCAATTGGAGGTTAATAGATAACTAATTGATGAATGGTTTGATGTAGAATTCAAGAATTTGCAAGA
Organism: Aleurites moluccanus; assembly: GCA_948193065.1. Classification (NCBI taxonomy): domain Eukaryota; kingdom Viridiplantae; phylum Streptophyta; class Magnoliopsida; order Malpighiales; family Euphorbiaceae; genus Aleurites; species Aleurites moluccanus. The sequence goes on from CANXYC010170503.1 coordinate 3,400, forward strand.
TTATGCCTATTGTCTCCATTGGTGGTTTGTGAGGAAATTCAATTTTTCAAAGCTATTTGGAAGTTTAGGTGAGTCTTATATGCATCCTTTAACATGCCTATTATGTTAAAATTGAAATTGAAAACCTTGCATGAAAACTCAATTGTGGCCGAATGCAATTCACTATTCATTGCCCTATATTTTGCTTGATTTTTGCCTTGTTTTCCATAGCCAATTTGATCCTATTTGATGTTGTTTAATATTGTTTCTTTGATGCCTATTGTATAATTGCAAATGTGGCTTGTTGTTGGTTAAATTGTGTAAGTCAATTTTGCATCCTAACCTAACTTATTGGTTTGCCATTGTATGCCCACCAAGTATTTGTGAAAATGCCTAGTTCATTTTGCCTTTGGCCTATTGTTTGCATTCCATAAGCCTACCATTTGAATGCCATTCTCATCAGCGACGTTAGCATGCCAATTGGCCTACTGTTTTCCTTTGCCAAGCCAACTTTTGTTCCATGTCTTTATTGATTACCAAACCATGTATCATTGTTTGTATGTCACCTATTACAATGCCATGAATCCTATTGATAAATTGATTGACTGATATTGAGCCTATTGCTATGGAGGATGCCATTGTTGCATAATGGTACCCATTGATGTTTCATTGATTCCTAATATGGCTTGACAGAGCTATCGATCCGACAGGGTAGTTGGAAAATACTATCGGCGATATACACATTGTATTATTGGTGCCCTAGCTATGAGGGGTTATGGTCCTGGCCATAAGACTTGATCAGTATTATACTCATTGATATTGATATACTACTGGAGACTATATGTTCACATATGGTCCATACTGATTCTACTGGAGATTATATGATTTCATACAGTCCATCCCTTTATTTGTCTTTCCATATGATACTGAGCCTATGTTTTATTCCTTGGTTATTCTATAACCTGATATTGATTTTGTATACTGTATTTGACCTATTAATACCATTGCTCCATTATTACCTACTATTTATTTGTTGATGCATATAGATTCACTAAGTATCTTATATACTCACCATTTCTTTGTTTACCCATTTCAGGAGAGGAGTAGATTGCAGAATCTTATAGTCTGTCATCCGGGGATTTCTGCTAGCAGTACTAATGTATATATTCTGATTTTGTATTATTATTTTGACGTTCATAATCTAACTGCTCCATGGGATATGTATGGGTTAGCTAGGAAATGAACATGTATATATGTTTATAATGATATTATGAGTTATATGATGGTTATATGATATGATATATGGATTGTTATAGCCAATTGCAGTAAATTACAGAATGAATTACAGAATAACAGAATGGATGGTAACTAACTAAAATGGATAATATATTATGGATTATAGATTGTGCATGTGATACTGGATTCTACGGATATCGGTCGCTATTAGAATCTCCCGTGCCCTAGGACCATCGCAATCCAAAAACGGATCATAACAGAGGTGGTATCAGTGCTCTAGGTTATAGACAGTGGAATTTAGGTTACAGATGAATAGTACCCAAATTACAGAGGAATAGTGACTAAGTACAGAATAGGGTAGAATTAAGTATACCATGGAGCATAGGATTTCCTTTGACGTCTTTTGTTGTTATCGTCTGTTATATGTTATTATTCTGTGTTTCTATCATATTCTGAGTATGTTTTTATTTTTCTCGACAGATTACAGAAATATCTGACGATAGGGACAGAGATACCAGGGAGGCAGAGAAAGCCTTTAATGAGTCATTGGTGAGGGAGATTGCAGTATTAGAGGGTTCGTCTAGATCCCGACAGAATTTAGAGGATTAGATAGGGGTGATGACCCCTGGAGAGTGGAGATGATGAGAGGATTGATGGAGTTACGGAGAGAGATGGATGATTTGAGACGAGAGCATCAACATGTACCTCCACCACCAGCTCTAGCAGTAGTGCCTCCACCTATAGTACCAGAGGTAGTTCCAGTGGTACCTGCTCCTGTGCAGCCAGTAGGGGTTCGGAGGGAGCCTGTTGTACAAGGAGGCTAGAGAGTGATAGAGGAGGGTAGTGTATCTATGTTTAGCTTCCTAAAGCTAAACCTACCTGAGTTTAGGAGAGATAGAGGCAGTGACCCTATGGATTTCTTGGAGGAGGTGGAGAAGGTAGTGAGGAGACTACCATGTTCTGAGTTAAGAGCTGTGGAGTTAGTTGGGTTGTTACTGAAGGGTAAGGCATGGACCTGGTTTTCTAGGAGGATGGAGCTCATGCTTTATGGTGAGCATCCACCCTCATGGGCTGAGTTTCGGCAAGGTCTTATAGATGAGTTTATTACTGAGGGGGTGAAGATCTGTAACCTGATTAGATTTAAGCAGTTGGAGCAGGGAGACCGATCTGTTGAGGAGTACGTAGAGGAGTTTATCAGGTTGAATAGATATGCTACTCATATTGTACCTACAGAGGCTGATTTGATCAGTAGGTTTCAGAGGAGTCTTCATGCTGCATTACATAATGCTTTATTAGCTACTGAGTTTACTTCTCTAACGATAGTGATTGATAAGGCTACACAGATGGAAGAGAAGTGTAAGACAAAGAGGGCTAAAAGAGACCAGAAGAGGAAAGGGGGTCTAGGATCTCAGATTATGAGGGGGGAGAGTAGCTCCCATCCCAGGCAGGCAGAGCCAATGCCTCGGTTTGATCAGAGATCTATAACTAGTAGTTAGAGGAGGAGGATTCAGAGTAGGGGACCACCAGTGGTTCAGTCAGCACCTGTATATTCTCAGGGTTCTTCGAGACCAGCTGCACAGACACCCAACATTCCTAGTTATGGGTTTTGTGGTCGGAGACATGGAGGGGAGTGTTGGAGACAGACTGGTGCTTGTTTAAGGTGTGGCCAGCAGGGCCATTATGCTAATAGGTGTCCATTGAGGGCTAATCAGCAGCCATCTATTATGGTCTCTCAGCCGATAGCACAGGCGAGTCAGAATCTGGGTAGAGAGGCTTCAGGCAGAGGCAGAGGCAGGGGAGGACAGGCTCCCAGTGGTAGTCAGGCTCCAACTGGTAGGGGTCAGGGCAGAGTGTTTGCAGTCAACACCCAGGAGGCCTAGAGATTAGACAACATGGTTACAGATACTATCTTGATTCAGAAAATGATTTCATATGCCTTATTTGATTCGGGTCACCACATTTTGGACCTAAATTGAATAAGGAAAGAAGATTGTTAGATGTGCCTTTGATGATTGCTACTCCTATGTATGATAGTGTTGATATGGATTATTATTATCCTAACTGTGTGATTAAGATTGACGATAACATCTTGCGTGTTGATTTGATTGAGTTGCATGTGTTAGAGCTAGATGTTATTTTGGGTATAGATTGGCTTACGAGGCACTGAGCGGTTATTGACTGTTATTGGAAGAGGGTTAGGTTTCAGCCTGAGGGGCAGCTAGAGTTTGAGTATCAAGATGATATTTGAGAGTTCTAAGTTAATCTGGTTTCTGCTATCCAGGCTAGGAGGATGATTGGAAAAGGTTGTTCAGCCTATTTAGCACATGTGATAGATGTACAGAGGTCTTCTGTACATCTTGATCAGATGCCGGTAGTTCGGGAGTTCCCTAATGTATTTCCTGAGGAGTTGCAAGGATTGCCCCCTGATAGGGAGATTGAGGTGCATGCAGGCACTAACCCTATATCTATTCCTCCATATAGAATGGTTCCAGCTGAACTGAAGGAATTGAAAGTGCAGTTACAAGAGCTATTGGATAGAGGATTCATCAGACCGAGTAGTTCTCCTTGGGGTGCACCGGTACTGTTTGTAAAGAAGAAAGATGGCTCTTTGAGGATGTGTATAGACTATAGGCAGCTAAATAAGGTGACAGTGAAGAACAAGTATCCATTACCTCGGATAGATGACTTGTTTGATCAGTTGCAGGGTGCCAAACATTTTTCGAAGATTGATCTAAGGTATGGGTTTCACCAGTTGAAGATTAAGAAGGGTGATATACCTAAGATTGCTTTCAAGACCCGATATGGGCATTATGAGTTTTTAGTGTTGCCATTCGGGTTGACTAATGCACCAGCTGCTTTTATGGATTTGATGAACAGGGTGTTCAAGTCATATTTAGATAAGTTTGTCATTGTATTCATTGATGACATTCTTATCTATTCTAGGAGTGAGGAGGAGCATATGAAGCATCTGAAGAATGTGTTGCAGACACTTCGAGAGCATCGGTTGTATGCTAAGTTATCTAAATGCCAGTTCTGGTTAACCGAAGTGTATTTCCTTGAGCATGTGATATGCAAGGAGGGTATCAAGGTGGATCCTCAAAAGATTGAAGCGGTTGCTAATTGGCCTCAGCCTATCAGTGTTTTAGAGGTTCTCAGTTTTCTAGGTATGGCTGGGTATTACAGGAGGTTTATGAAGGATTTCTCTCGGATTGCAGCTCCATTGACTAGATTGATGAGGAAACAGAAGCGTTATGTATGGACTGATGAGTGTGATCGCAACTTTCAGACTCTGAAGTATTGCCTCACTAGTACTCCAGTGTTGGCATTACCATTAGAGGGGAAGAAATTCACTGTATATTGTGATGCTTCTCAGATTGGTCTGGGGTATATGCTGATGCAGATTGGTAGGGTAATTGCTTATGCTTCTCATCAGTTAAAGAAACATAAAGCAAATTATCCGACTCATGATTTGGAGATGGCAGCTGTTATATTTGCATTGAAAATTTGGAGACATTACTTGTATGGATCGAAATGTGAGATATATACTAATCATAAGAGTCTACAGTATATATTTCAGCAGAAGGATTATGACTGTGAGATCCTTTACCACCCGGGTAAGGCCATGGCTGATGCATTGAGCAGGAAATCGATGGGCAGTCTAGCTCATATTGTGATTGACAGGAGGCCATTGATCCAAGAGATGAGGGAGTTGGCAGATTTGGGAGTGGAGTTGGAGTTGGGATCCCAGGATCGGAACCAGACTCTGATAGCCCAATTTCAAGTGAAGTCACTGTTACTTAATGATATTAAAGTGGCTCAGGATAGGGATTCTTATCTATTGAAGCTCAAGGGAGAGGTACAAAATGGGAAGATGACAGAGTTTATAGTAAAGGATGGTGTACTGAAGTGTGGGAAGCACATATATGTACCGAATTTTGATGGGCTACGGGATCGGATTATGAGAGAAGCTCAATATTCAGCATACAGTGTACATCCAGGGATTACTAAGATGTACCATGATTTGAGAGATGCATATTGGTGGCCTGGGATAAAGAGAGATGTAGCTCAGTTTGTGTCCAAATGCTTAGCCTGTCAGCAGGTTAAGTTTGAGCATCAAAAACCATCAAGGTTGCTTCAGGAGATTGAGTTGCCAAAGTGGAAATGGGAGCAGGTTACTATGGATATTGTAGTGGGTCTACCAAGGACTTCGAGGGGTTATGACTCCATATGGGTGATTGTAGACCGTCTGACGAAGTCTACTCATTTTTTGGAGGTTAAGACCAGTTACACGACAGCTCAGTATGCACAATTGTATGTGAATAAGATTGTGTGACTTCATGGAGTTCCTTTGATGATCATTTCAGACAGAGGTACACAGTTTACTGCTCGGTTTTGGCAAAAGTTTCAGGAGACCATGGGTACCCAGTTACGGTTCAGTACTGCTTTCCATCCACAGACTGATGGACAGTCGGAGAGGACAATCCAGACTTTGGAGGATATGTGTAATACCCTAGAAAGTTATAACTCATATGCATGATTTATTTCTCAGTATGTGATTCAAAAATCTTGAAATGATGGGAAATAATTTTAGAGACACAGTTAGAAAGCGAATTTGTTACTTTTTCGAAAAACGGCGGTGTCGGGAACACTGCCGAGAAATTAGCAGTCCGGTCAACAGAAGAATTTCTGAAGTTGATCTGGGGGTAAAAGATCACTATAATGCATGTGTAATTTTGGTAAAAAGAAAGAAGTGAAAATCATTTAGAAACACTGAAAAAGTAACCAATAGCAAAATCGTAAATATAAGAAAGTTTAAGGTGAATAATGGAAACTGGTCCGTCGGAGTTACAGAATGACTGTAAAACCATTCTTATAAATAAGTATAAATTAAAATAAGCTTATTGACTCCCCACTTTGAAATCCAAATCATGACAAAATTGTCAAAATAAATTTTAGAAGAATTCGGGGTCAAAGTGTGATATATGAAAGTTTAAGGAGTTAGTTGTAATTTTCCATATGATTTTATTATATATTATACACTTAGAACCAAAAGCCATCATCTTCTTCTTCTTCATTGTAGTGGCCGAACCATTTCTTTCTCTTCTTCCCTCTCATTTCTTCATTTCATTATCAAATTCCTCAGAAAAATTCATAGAAAACTTGAATACTAACTTAGTTCTTGTCATTTCTATTATCAATTTGTAAAAAAAAGCAAAGGAATTCAAGGGAATTGGAAGGGAACATTTCAGGTGGAACATCAAAGTCAAGGTAACGAATTAATTTGTTTGTTTTAATGGTTTATTTGGATGATTCTTAGGTTAAATTAGATGGATTTTTAGTTAGATTGCATCATTTGATGCAAATTTATAGAAATGCCTAATTTTCCTAGCTAAATTGAAGTTGTAAGAAACGGTTTAATGATTTAGTATTAGATTATGTTAATTGATGTTAGAATATATTAATTGAATGTTAATAGGTAACTAATTGATGATTGGTTTGGTATAGAATTCAAGTTTTGACAAATGTGTGCTTATTGGCTCATTTGGTGAAATTAGGTGGAATTGAATTTTTCCAAAGCTATTTGGAAGTTTAGGTGAGTCTTATATGCATCCTTTAATATGTAATTTATATTGAAATTGAAATTGGAAACTTGGTGTGAATGCTCACTCTTAGCCGAATGCTTGGTACTATTCACATTGCCTATTTTTGCTTATTTTTGCCTTGTTTTCCATAGCTAATTTGATCCTTTTTTTATGTTGTTTATTATTGTTTCTTTGATGCCTAAGTTATTATTGCCAATGTAGCTTGTTATTAGTTGAATTGGGCAAGTCAATTTTGCATCCTAACCTAACCTTTTGGCTTGCCATTGTATGCCCACTATGTGTTTGATGAAATGCCTAGCTTATTTTGTCTTTGGCCTATTGTTGCATTCCATAGGCCTACCATTTGAATGCCATTGTCGCCAGTGACGTTGGCATGCCAATTGGCCTACCGTTTTTCTTTGCCGAGCCAACTTTTGTTCCATGTCTTTGTTGAATACCAAACCATGTATCATTGTTTGTATGTCACTTTTACATTGCCATGAACCCTATTGATAATTGATTGACTGATATTGAGCTTATTGATATAGAGGATGCCATTGTTGCATAATGGTATCCATTGATATGTTGTTTCTTGATATTGATCCTAATGTGGCTTGACAGAGCTACCGACCCGACAGGGTAGTGGGAAAATACTGTCGACGATGTGCACATTGTATTATTGATGCCCTAGCTAGGAGGGGTTATGTTCCTGGCCATAAGACCTGATCAGTCTTATGCTCATTGATATTGATATGCTACTGGAGACCTATATGTTCACATATGGTCCATACTGATTACTGGAGATTATATGATTTCATATAGTCCATCCATTTATTTGTCTTTCCATATGATATCGAGCCTATGTATTATTCCTTGGCTATTCTGTAACCTGATATTGATTATGTATACTGTATCTGACCTATTGGTACCCTTACTCCATTATTTACCTATTGTTTATTTGTTGATGCATATAGATTCACTGAGTATCTTATATACTTACCTTTTATCTGTTTACCCATTTTAGGAGAGGAGTAGAGTGCAGAATCCTGTCGTCTGTCATCTAGAGATTTCTGCCAGCAGTATTGATGTATATATTCTAAATTGTATTATTATTTTTGATGTTCATAATCTAGCTGCTCCATGGGATATGTATGGGTTAGCTAGGAAATGAACATGTATATATTTATGTATCTGATGATATATGATGAGTATATGGTATGTTAGTATAATTGTTACAGCCAATTGCAATAAATTACAGAATGACAGAATGAATGGTAACTAAGTAATATTGATAATTAATTGATGGTTATATATTATGCATATGATACTGGGTTCTACGGGTGCCGGTCGCCATTAGCATCTCTTGCATCCTAAGACCGTCGCGATCCGGAAATGGGTCGTGACAATATGCTGAGATTATATGTTCTGGATTTCAAAGGTAACTGAGATAATTATCTGTCGTTGATTGAGTTCTCCTATAATAACAACTGTCACTCTTTTATTAGTATGGCTCCATTTGAAGCACTATATGGTAGAAAATATAGATCTCCAGTGTGTTGGGCGAAGCCAGAGGAGAAGCAGCTTGAGGGACCAGAGTTGATTAGAGAGACTATGGAAAAGGTGCCTATGATCAGAGGATCGGATGAGGATTGCCTTCAGTAGGCATAAGAGTTATGCTGATCAAAAAAGAAATGATGTACATTTTGCAGTTGATGATCATGTCTTTCTTAAGGTCTCACCTATGAGGTGAGTTATGAGATTTGGGAAGAAGGGTAAGTTATCACCAAGGTTTATAGGCCCGTTTGAGATTCTTAAGAAGATGGGTAATGTGGCCTATAGATTGGCTCTTCCACCTAGTATAAGCCACGTGCATCCAGTTTTCCATATCTCTATGATGCGAAAGTATGTATCTGATCCATCTCACATATTGGAGGTTCAGGATGTGGATCTCAGTGAGGACTTGTCGTATGAGGAGCTTCCAGTAGAGATCATTGATCGTCAGGTCAGACAGCTATGGAATAAGGAGATCCCAATAGTTAAAGTGCTCTGGAGGAACTAGTCTATGGAGGAGTGCACTTGCAAGAGTGAGCAGGAGATGAGAAGCAGATATCCATTCCTGTTCCAGCAGTGAGGTATGTATCTATTTAAATTCGAGGATGAATTTATTTGTAGGGGAGTAGAATGTAATACCCTAGAAATTCCTAACTCACATGCATGATTTAATTCTCAATATGTGGTTCATGAGTCTTGAAATGATGGGAAATAATTTTAGAGACATAGTTAGAAAGCGAACTAGTTACTTTTCTGGAAAGCGACGGTGTCAGGAACACTGCCGAGAAATTAGCAGTCCTGTCAACAGAAGAATTTCTAAAGTTGACTAGGGGTAAAAGATCACTATAAATCATGTGTAATTTTGGTAAAAAGAAAGAAGTGAAAAACATTTAGGAACACTGAAAAAGTAACCAATGGCAAAATCGTAAATAAAAGAAACTTTAAGGTGAATAGTGGAAATGGGTCCGCCGGAATTATACAATGACTCTGAAACCCTTTTTATAAATCAGTATAAATTAAAATAAGTTTATTGACAGCCCACTTTGAATTTCAAATCCTGACAGAATAGACGGAATAAATTACAGAAGAATTTGGGATCAAAGTGTAATATATGGAAGTTTGGGGATTTAGCTATAATTTGCCATATGATTTATATATTCAACACTTAGACAAAATTTCTATCATCTTCTTCTTTGCTTCATGGTGGCCGAACCAAGCTCCATCACTTCCTCCCCCATTTCTTCTTCATTATTCACCAAATTTCTTAAGTTAATTCATAGAAAATTTGAGTTTTAGCTTTGTTCTACCTATATCTTCCATCAATTTGCTTGAAAGCTTAAAGTAGACCAAGGATTAATTGAGGGAGGGATTTAGGTTCATCACTATCTTGAGGTAAGTATGTGTTTTGTTTGAATTTATGGTTTATTTAGATGAATTAGGTGATGAATTAGATGGGTTTTATGGTTAATTGCATCAATTGATGCAAATTGATAGAAACCCTAATTTCTCTAACCTAATGGAAGTTAATTGTCTTAGCTATTTGAATTAGTGTTAGTTTTTTTTAATTGATGTTAGAATATATCAATTGGAGGTTAATAGGTAACTAATTGATGAATGGTTTGATGTAAAATTCAAGAATTTGCAAGGTTGTGCCTATTGGCTCCATTGGTGGTTTGTGAGGAAATTCAATTTTCCAAAGCTATTTGAAAGTTTAGGTGAGTCTTATATGCATCATTTAACATGCCTATTATGTTAAAATTGAAATTGAAAACCTTGCATGAAAACTCAATTGTGGCCGAATGCAATTCACTATTCATTGCCCTATATTTTGCTTGATTTTTGCCTTGTTTTCCATAGCCAATTTGATCCCATTTGATGTTGTTTAATATTATTTCTTTGATGCCTATTGTATAATTGCAAATGTGGCTTGTTGTTGGTTGAATTGGGCAAGTTAATTTTGCACCCTAACCTAACCTATTGGCTTGCCATTATATGCTCACCAAGTGTTTGTGAAAATGCCTAGTTCATTTTGCCTTTGGCCTATTGTTTGCATTCCATAGGCCTACCATTTGAATGCCATTATTGCCAGTGACGTTGGCATGTCAATTGGCCTACCGTTTTCCTTTGCCGAGCCAACTTTTGTTCTATGTCTTTATTGATTACCAAACCATGTATCATTGTTTGTATGTCACCTATTACAATTCCATGAATCTTATTAATAATTGATTGACTGATATTGAGCCTATTGTTATGGAGGATGCCATTGTTGCATAATGGTATCCATTGATATGTTGTTTCCTTATATTGATTCCTAATGTGGCTTGACAGAGCTACTGATCCGACAAGGTAGTGGGAAAATACTATCGGCGATGTGCACATTATATTATTGGTGCTCTAGCTAGGAGGAGTTATGGTCCTGGCCATAAGACCTGATCAGTTTTATGCTCATTGATATTGATATGCTACTGGAGGCTATATGTTCACATATGGTCCATACCGATTCTACTGAAGATTGTATGATTTCATACAGTCCATCCCTTTATCTGTCTTTCTATATGATACCGAGCCTATGTTTTATTCCTTGGCTATTTTGTATCCTGATATTGATTTTGTACACTGTATCTGACCTATTGATACCATTGCTCCATTATTACCTACTGTTTATTTGTTGATGCATATAGATTCACTGAGTATCTTATATACTCATCATTTCTTTGTTTACCCATTTCAAGAGAGAAGTAGATTGCAGAATCCTATCGTCTATCATCCAGAAATTTCTGCTAGCAGTACTGATATATATATATATATTCTGATTTTGTATTATTTTTTTGATGTTCATAATCTGGCTGCTTTATGGGATATGTATGGGTTAGCTAAAAAATGAACATGTATATATGTTTATGATGATTTTATGAGTTATATGATGATTATATGATATGATATATGGATAGTTATAGCCAATTGCAGTAAATTACAGAATGAATTACAGAATAACAGAATGGATGGTAACTAACTAAAATGGATAATATATTGTGGATTATAGATTGTGCATGTGATACTGGGTTCTACGGGTCCCTATCGCCATTGGCATCTCCCGTACCTTAGGACCGTCGCGATCCAAAAACGGATCGTGACATGCCCTGACCGCCTTTATAGATTTCATGAATCGGGTATTTAAGCCTTTCTTAGATAAATTTATCATAGTCTTTATAAATGTCATACTTGTTTATTCCAAGAGAAAATAAGAGCATGAAAAACATTTGAGGTTGATATTGCAAATGTTGAGGGAGCATCAACTTTATGCCAAACTTTCTAAATGTGAGTTTTGGCTTGATAAAATATGTTTCTTAGGACATATCATGAGTAAAGATAGTATTCAAGTTGACCCTAAGAAGTTGGACGTGGTATCCAATTGACCAAAATCCTCTAATATTACTGAAGTCCTCGTTTCTTAGATTTGGTCTGTTATTATAAGAGATTTATTAAAGATTTCTCCAAGATTGTTGCCCATCTCACCAAGTTAACAAGGACACAAGCCAAGTTCCAGTAGACAAATGAATATGAAGAAAGCTTTCAAAAGCTTAAGGACCATTTGACTTCAACTCCAGTGTTAGCTTTGCCTTTGGGTACATATGGGTTCACAATATATTGTGATGCATCCAAAATTGGTCTAGGTTGTGTGTTGATGTAATATAGAAAGGTGATCACCTATGCGTCTAAACAATTGAGGAGTTATGAAATGAAATATCCTACTCATAATTTGGAGATGGTCACAGTGATCTTTGCGTTAAAGATATAGAGTCATTATCTTTATAGTGAAAGGTGTGAAATCTATATAGATCACAAGAGTCTTTAATTCTACTGTCTAATACAAGCTTCCACAAATGACTTTAGAAACTGGGTATAATTAGTTTTTCAAGTTATTTTGGATGTTAAAAAATGGTTCCTTAAGTTTGGTGGCATTTGAAATAGATTTGGTTGATGGAAGATTTATGCTTAAAACTGAATTCTTAAGGAAGTTGCGGCCCAAAATTGAGCACTTTCACATATGAGCTTTAAGAATTGGCTACATTGATTTTTATGATTCTTTAAGATGTTTTAAGGTTTCTGGTAAAATTTTGTGAGGTTAGAATGTTAGAAGGAGAGACATGTAAGAGCGACTCAATGCAACAGAAGCGAAAATTTTTAAAATTATGCATAACAAAATCAATCAAGTGCATGCAATAAGGATCTACCATATTATAGCCAAAATACCTCATGCATGGACCAACCATCATCACAAGAAAAAATATACCTCAATAAGAAGAAATTTAGAAGATGAAAAGTTGAGGTAGACTACAACAAGCACCCCAAGTGTGATGCCTTTAAATTGTCCACAAGTGCAAGGCCTTCAACTTGGAACTTCCCTTAAAGCTTAGGCACCTTTGTCAAGGTGGCTCTCTTTTAAGTCTTAGCTCGAATACCACCAAAGATTTCCAATGCAAAGGGATTACAAGACTTGAAATGGTGATAAACCTTTTGTCACACTCCAACTCCAGTGGTGCGACGATCCTAGGGCAAGGGTAGGCTTAAGGCCACCATAAACCCGTAGAACTCCCATATCCTGGATCTCATTTATATTATACATTCATATTAAATATAGATATCGTACGATAATCATTTCTAAGATCAATATAAGCATAATTCGTATCTTTCTTTTTATATCATTTCATAAATTTTCTCTTGTTCCTTACTGATCAAAAGATGCATCCCACATCACTAAGGAACAAAAGTAACCCAATAAATCATACATCAAAATATTTTCCTCCCCAATGACCAACTACGGAGCTCTAGAGTATACTCCCAATACATATTGTATCATAATACCATACAATGAATATACATAATAATATTTCAAAATAATTACAATGAAGGCTTCTTGGAAGAATGAGTCAAGAAGTTGGATCTTCTCTACTAGCTCCCTCACGAGCTACACTATCACCTGAAATCCACAGAAGAGGAGTGAGCCTTCAGCTCAGTAAGATATGAACATGCAATATGAAAGAAATACATATACATATATATATATCATTCGAAAGAAATATCCATTCCAAGAACATGGATAAGAATCAGAATGTGGCTAGGCTTACAAGAAACAGAAGTGCTCACAATCGAATAGCACTATCAAATATCTGGTAGAACTACAGAATGCATCAGTAGCCATGCTACCTATCACAACAGAGCGCATCAGTAGTCCTTGCTACCTTATCGCAAACGCATTCTTGGCTAGGCATACGCCTAGAGCTCGTGGTCCCCTCTAGGTGGAACACTGATACAATAACCCTATCAGCTAGGTTCCCAAAGTGCACAATGGACCAATGAATTTACTCTCATTGGGAAAAGCGTTCTATCCATAGGGTCATGTGGTTTCATCTCACAAGAAAAATGTTGGTCATAAGACCATCAACATATATCATAATTTCAATCAAGTTTAATAAGTAATAAGTAAGTAGGAATCATGTGGACTTGATCCAAAAAATTTGACCAAGTCACTTACAATATATATATATATGTACATATACATGGTAATCTCATGAACAAATGATAAATCTCAGTTTTAGGATATCATAGTATTTTCAATTAATAGCCCGGAATATAATATCAAGCATACAAGAATCATATGGGTTAATATTTAGAATACTTGGTCATATTATCTCAAAGAAACAAGGACAAATGCAATGTTCATACTTACCTCTATACAATTTATCCTTGAATTCCT
>CANXYC010170620.1:0-15900 GCA_948193065.1 Aleurites moluccanus
AAATATAGCATAATTGGTATTTAATGGTATTTATAAGGTATAGTATGGGTATCTTGTGTAATTTGACATGTTTGAATATTTGTTTATGTTAATTTAATATTTGTAATAGTATATAGTCTTATCAGAGTGTTATTTGTATAAATAGGTTTACCGTTGGGAACTCCTAGTCGGAGTGCTGAACGGCGAGCCGAGTAGGGGCTCGGGTGCAATTGGGGAGTCATTGGACTTTTGACATATCAGGTGAGTCCTCTTGTATATTTATGCATGATTTGCATCTTAAAACAAATAAAAGTCATTTGGACTAATAAACTAGTCTTTATTGTTGAATAGTACCTAAACTGCTAATTGGCCCGTAAATAAGCCCGTCGAAACTACCTAAAATTACTTAAATTTTGACTGGTCATAAAATGAAAACCAGAAAGCCAATTGGGTCACCACTTGGCCCAATCATCTAGTCTCAACCTAAACTTCGAAATGATACCTCATGGACCTCCTAATTCTTTTGATAACATAATTAACCAGAAAGTACCTAAAATTCTAAAACGGACCCGTAATTTGCAAGCCAATTGCGACAGCGCAACTGGGCTGTCCCGGGCCAAATTTTGACATTATCCCGAGTTAATCTATTTTTCGTTATATGTTTATATATGATTATCGTACGCCTATAAAAGATTTATTTGAGCTGTATAAATGATATTTTCATTGTATATCAGAGGCATTCTCATATGATATGGTAACAGAGCTATTTCGATGGTATAGAGGGTGAAACCATCGACCGTGTGCACACTGATTTTTTCTATGACCCCAGCTAGAGGGGGGTGTTGAGCTCTAGTCGTAGGAGCCGATCACTGTTACGTTTGGTTGGGTGGAGCACGTACGGGTGCTGGAGAGTGTTGTATCATAAAGTTATAGTTGTGCTATATCAGTACAATTATATCTTTCACAGAGCCCTAGAACTGTTATATCATATGGGCATTGACTCATTTGTTGAATATCTGATATTTCTTTATATGATATTAAATATATGAATAGTTACATGGATATTATATAGATATTGATCTGGATACCGTTTTGGATAATATCTAGATGATTATTAAGATTCTTAAAGTAATATGGATACAGATAGTTATATACATAGATATAAATTTAATAATATTATTTATTTATGATATTATATGTATTTATATATATTGTTATATGAGTGTTATATATTTATATATATTATTATTTATATGGATATTTACTTTATTATTTACTTACTATTTTATAAAATTATATATATATATATATTGTAATATGAGTATATAATTATATACTGTTATTTATACAAGTACTTACTTTATTATTCATTTACTATTATATAAAGTTAAATATTTATATATTGTTAATTAAATAGATATTTATTTTATTACTCATTTATTTTTAAGTAAATAGATATTTGTTTTATTATTTATTTATTATTTTATATCAAATTTCTAATCCACAATTGATTATCCATTATTTCATGATCAGTTATTGCATTTATATACATAAGGATTTATTGAGTATTTTTATACTCACCTCCTTCAGTGGTTAATATTTTCAGGTTTGCAGTGAAGCCACATTCCAATGGCAATCAGTTCCTCCGCCTTGGAATAGTAATAGTTATTATGTAAATTCTAAACTTCAAAAGTATGTGTAAATAATTATATAGTACAAAGATTCCATGGTACTAAGTTTGTAAGAGTAGCATACATATATGTTTGTGTTTGCATATTTATAGTGTTATATAAGAAATGTATTGTGATTATATTTATGGCATAATAATATTATATATTAATGGATATGCAAATGTATTGTGATTATATTGTAAGAGTAGCATACATATATGTTTGGGGCATGATCCTTATACAAAGGAGATGCTGTCTAAATTTTTATGAATTTGTCAAGCTATAAAGAGCTTGTTATTGTAATGCATGCCATATAGATAGTTGTTTTGGGTTCTTCATGGTACTGGTCACTTATGCATCACCCGTATCCTAGGACCGTCGTGACTCCCGGGTTGGGTCGTGACACATATGCTCCAACACTCCTGCCAATATGATCTTTAAACATTTTGTTTACAAACCTTTGGTAAGTGGCTCCAACATTTTTTAGACCAAAGGGCATAAAAATATAGCAGTCGGTGCCTTTTTCAGTGATAAAGGTCGTCATTTATTCATCTTCTGGATGCATTTTGATTTGATGATACCCCCTGCTTCGCATCCAAATAAGAGAGGTATCCAAAGCCTACTGTCAAATTTAAAAGCTTGTCAATCATAGGCAATGGAAACAGGTCTTTGGGACATGCCTTGTCTAGACTCGTAAAATCTACACACATATTATAGCTCTCATTCGCCTTTTTTAATAATACTACATTAGCAAGTCAATCTGGATAGTGTACCTCCCTAATGAACCCTGCTTCCATTAGTTTATTAACTTTTGCATCTATGACTGCTTGCATAACTTCTTTTTTGTCAAAGGCTTCGTAGAAAGATCCATGTTCAGCTTATGTACAATAATCTCCAGACTAACTCCTATCATGTTCAAAGATTTCCATGCGAAGTTGGATGAGTTGTTTATGAAGAGTTTGCAAGCCTTCTCAGCTAGCTCACCATCCAAGTTTGTATTAAGTAGTAATGATTTCTCTAAGTCCTTCCCTGCTACTTGTATTTTTCCAGCTTCTCTACTGGTATGGTTCTTTGCTCTGGCACCTAAGTCTACTTTAATTCTTCTAATACTGCCACTTCCTTGCCATAGAGGAGATGGGTGCTTGTTTTCTTTTATTCGCCTCTTTATCCTCGAACTATGGCAAGCTCTCTTGAGTCCTATATATGGTGAATTTTCCACCATCTTCCTTCAAAATCATCATCTTCAAATGCCGGATATTAGTGGAAGCATCAAGGTCATATAACAAGGGTCTCCCCAACAAAACATTATAAGCCAACGGTGTTCGCACTATTATAAAGGTAGCCATTACTGTCACACAATCTAAGATTGAGCCAATAGTAAAAGGAAGCTTAGATGTTCACAAGGTTGGGATTTTCGATCCATTTAAGGTACAAATAGGATTTTCTAGGTCTTATAAATCTTCAATCTTCAAACCCATCTTCTTGTATACCTCGATTGTGATGAGGTTAACAGAACTTCCATCTACTTGTATTTTGGAAATTGACAGTCCTAGGATGCAGAAGATGCCAGAGCTGACCGACACTCGTAGAACCCAGTATCACATCTATCAATCACATATAATACATATCAAACTATAGTCACATAACCACATAAGTATTATTCATTTTGTTACACTGTCATTTATTCTGTAACTTTATATAAATACCATCATCTTAAACACATTTACATTTACACTCCAAATATATCATACACATATGTACAATCTATCTATACCATTATATAATACCCATGGAGCATCTAATACACATATATAAAGATACTGTGTTTAAACAATTACACTGTCTATACAATATAGTAGAATTCCTCAGAGGAACAAAAGCTAAGAATCTGCCTCTATTCTACACCTGGAAAAGGGAAACAATCAGAGGGTGAGTAAAGATTACTCAGTGAATCTAATATCCATCGACCAAAAATAATGGCTCGAATATCAATAACAATAGGCAGATATTCAATGAATAATAATCTGCCCATCAATATCAAAATACAGTATATGTCTGTAGAATCAGTAAACAGTACAATGGAACTGTAAGCAAGTTAATGGAATATATATCATGTAGATATGATAGATAAGACAGATAAAGGGTCATAAAACTCATATATCATATAGGTCAACCACATATCAATCTCATATTAATAGACATAAGACTAATAAGGTCTTATGGCTATAACTGTTAACCCTTCCCAGTTAGGGCATCATTATATAATGTGCACATTGCCGACAGTATGTACCTACTATCATGTTGAAGAGGCAGCTCTGTCAAATCACATCGGAATCAATAAGAACATTGAACAAGTAAATAGATATCAATATACAATATCAATCTCGTCAAGTAGTAGTAACTCGTGAATAGTCAAACGAGACTGCGATTAAACAATAGATAAGCAATAAATGAATCAATATATAGTAGTAATATGATTAGCAATTAACAATAAGATGGATTAAAAGTTGGACAATTCAAGTCAACAAGTTGGCTCAATTAGCATGCCAATGTTGCTGGCGATGATGGCATTCAAATGGTAGGCCTATGAATAAAATCAATGGTAGGCCTATGAATTTGAACTAGGCATTTCATCGAACAATTGGTGTGCAATATTCAATAGACATTTTGGTAAGGTTTTCGTGTAACATTGAAATTGCCCTAATATCAATCAACAAGTACACAATGTAGGTAATTCAATAAGCATTTGGTTTCCAACAATAAAAATCATTTAAAGGATCAAAAAGACATAGGAAACCAAAGGAAAGCAAAGCAAAAATTCAAAGTAAACATGCCATACATGGTTCGGCCAAACATGGCCTTTTAAGGTAGGTTTTCAAACTTCAATTAAATACTTTAGGCATAACAAATGATGCATATTAAACTCACCTAACATTTCAAATCACTTGAATTGTACACTTTGCCACCAAAGTCTTCAAAGTAGGCAAAAATGGAAACTTTCCACTCTTTTGCTTTCTGTATAAAACTAATCACATATAATCCATCCATTAGCCATCAATTAACATAATCTAACCTCAATTAACATTAATTAACACTAATTCAAAGATTTATCTCTTACAACTTTGAATTAGGGTTTCCAAATTAGGGAAAACCTATCAAATGCATCAATTGAAGCAATTAAACACATTACCCATTCTATTTAACATTAAAACATATAAATTAACTATCAAACCAAGAAAATCAATTCATTACCTCAAAATGAAGATTGGGCCAAAATTACTAGCCAAATAAATCTTGAAATTTCTTGATTTTCCAAGCAAACCAATGTTGAAAATCAATGAATCAAAGGTTTTATTCAAGTTTTCTTTTCATTTCTCTTTTGATTTTTCAAGAAATTTGGTGGAAGAAATGGAAGAGAATTTTCTACCAAGCATGGAGAAGAAGAAAGAAAATGGCAAAAAATATCATAAGACATGCTTATATATTAAGTTAAAATTGGCAAATTGCATTTAGGTCTTTAAATTTTTCAATAATCATACTTTTGCCACATTTCCTTCTGTAATTTATTCTGAAAATTCTATTGAGAATTGGATTTCAAAATGGGAATTTAAATAGCTTATTTTTATTTATATTTTATTATAAAAATAGTTTCAGAGCCATTCTGACACTCAAATAGTCGGTTTTCCACTATATCCTTAAAGTTTCACTTATTTACGATTTTGCCATCACTTACTTTTTCAGTGTTCTTAAATATTTTTCACCTTTTTCTTTTCACCATAATTTCACATATATTTATGTGATTCTTTACCCCCTGGTCTAAATTAAAAAAATTTCAATCGATCGGACTACTATTTCCCAGGCAATATAATTAATACCGACGTTTTTCGAAAAAGTATCTCAAATGCATTGTGACTATGTTTCAAAAATTATTTTTCATCATTTCAATGTTTCTAGTCCAATAACTAAACATATTATTATTCAATCATGGTACTATTTTTTAGGGTATTACATTCTACCCGCCTGCAAATAAATTTATTCTCGAATTTAAAATAACACATACCTCAATGTTGGAACAAGAACAGATATTTGACTTTCATGTCTTATTCACTCTCCCATGTATATTCCTTCATAGTCTGTTTCCTTCACAATAGTTTTTCCATTAAAATCCTTTTTATTCTGTAACTGATGAACTTATCGATCTATAATTTCTATTGGTACTTATTCATATGACATTTCTTCATTAACATCAATATCTTGTACTTTCAATATATATGACGGTTCTAGCATATACTTCTGTAGCATCAAGATATGGAATACTAGACAAACATGGCTCAAACTAAAAGGAAGAGCCAAACTATATGATACATTGCCAATCCTTTCTAGTACCTTATATGGTCTCACGTATCTCGGTGACAACTTTCTTTTCTTGCCAAATCTCATAACACTTTTCGTAGGTGATATTTTAAAAAAACATGATCACTAATAGCAAATGAACATCCTTTCATTTCAGTTCTGCACAACTCTTTTGGTAGCTTTCTAGAAAATTAAACCAATGATAAATACAAATCCCAATAACCTTTAAATTCTAGAACACTTAACTTTAACATATCTTCTAATGTCTATATCATTCACTCTGATTGTCCATTTATCTGTAGATGGAATGTTGTACTGAACCATAGTTGTATATCCATAGTTTCTTGAAACTTCTGCTAAAATCAAAAAGTAAATTGTGTCCTTCTATCAGACATTATTATTTAAAACACTCTATGAAGCCTTACAATCTTCTCACATATAGTTGTGCATATTGACCTGTTCCCATTTTTCACTTTGGTAACTGTATCTCCTATAGTAAACCAGATAACTTATGGTGCTCAAACTTAACCTGTTAAATAGGTTAAGCATGTAGACACAAACTTAGCCACATATCTTTTCATATTAAGCCACCAATAACATGCTTTAAATCATAATACATCTTGGTAATTCCAGGAAATACACTGTATGAAGAATAATGGGCCTCTTTTAAAATTTGTTCCCGAAGTTCATTAACATTAGACACACATAACTATTTACCACTTTTCAAAATACCTACCTCATTTGTGAACTCAAATGCTTTACCCTTTTGAACATCTTTCTTTAACTTCATAAGATATGGATCTTGATCTTAAGTCACTTTAATATCATCAATTAACAATGGCTTAACCCAGAATTGGGCTATCAGAGCCTGGTTATGATCCTGGGATCCCAACTCCAACTCTATATCCATATCAATTAGCTCATTCATTTCACGTATCAAAGATCTTCTGGAAATTGAGATATGAGCTAAACTACCCATAGATTTCCAGCTCAGTGCATCCGCTACTATATTAGCTTTACCCGGATGGAAAAGGATTTCACAGTTATAACCCTTTAACAGTTTAACCCATCTTCATTACCGAAGATTCATATTCTTATGCTCCAGAATATATTGTAGACTATTATAATCTGTATGAATTTCACACTTACCACTATACAGATAGTGTTTCCAAAACATGTGTCAGATAATTCATCTCATACTTCTTTAATTGCTGAGAAGCATATGCAATCACTTTTCTATTTTGCATTAAAACACATCTCAATTCAACTCTGAAAGCATCACTGAACCACTCGTGAAGCAAAACTTCAATGTCTGGAAACTATGTTCTCACATTCATATGTCCATTGATACTTCTCTTGTTTCCTAGTTAACTTAGTCAACAGAGTAGCAATCTTGAAAAAAAAAATCTTCTACAAATCTCCTATAGTAATCTCAAGACCAAGGAAACTATAAATCTCATAAACATTAGTAGGCTAAGGCCAATTAACTACTACTTTTGCCTTTTAAGAATTAACCTTGATACTCTCTTTATAGACCGCATGACCAAGGAAACACATTTCAATTAGCCAAAACTGGTATTTAGACAGCTCGACATACAATTGATTCTCTCAAAGTGTCTGTAACACAGTCCTCAAGTGCTCTACATGTTCCTCTTCACTCTTAGAATAGATAAGAATGTCATCTATGAACACTATAACAAACTTATCCAATAATTTATGTAATTGCATGTTTAGCTCTTTCAACTCAGTAGATGCCTAAATACACTTCAATCTCAAACTTTATCTCTCTATCAGGGTAGCCCTGACAACTCCTCAGAAAAGACATCAAGAAACTCTCGGATCATAAGTATCCGATCAATCCCAATTGAAGTCTTTTACACATCCACTACATGTGCTAAATATGTTGTACAACCTTACTTTATCATCTTTCTAGCCTGAATCACATAAATAAAACTGATTCTGAATTCTTACTTATCACTCTGGAACTCAAATTCCTATTGCCCCTCAGGCTGGAATTTGACTTTCTTCTCATAACAATCAATAACTGATCGATGTGCAGTTAACTAATCCATACCAAGTATTACATCGAGTTGTAACACAGGCAACTCAATCAAATTAGCACATAAAATGGTATCATCAATTTTAATAACACACTCCAGATATCAATAATTCACTTATATACTCTTCCCCATAGGTATACTTATCTCTAAGACAATACTCGATAATTGTCTTTCTTTAATTAACTATGGTGCAAACTATGATAAAACAAAAGAGTGTGTGGCACTGGAGTTAAACAACACGTCTGTTATATCATTTTGTATTAAAATCATACCTATAACTGCATTATCAGATTTATGTGCCCCCTGAGTGTTAACAGCAAAAACTCTTCCTTGGCCTCTACCTGTTGGGGCCTGACTACTTCTAGGACCCTGTCCTTTACCTCTGCCCCTACTAGGAGCCTCTCTGGTCACATTCTTACTCATCTGTACTGTAGGTTGAGACACTGTAGTAGATGGTTGCTGATCACCCAATAAAGGACATCTATTAATAAAATGACCATGTTGCCCATATTTCAGGCAAGCACCTGACTGTCTACGGCATTCCCCCTATGCCTTCTGCCACAAAAATCACAAATGGGCATACTAATCATCTGAGTAACAAGTTTAGAAGATCCCTGTGAATAAACAGATGCTGACTGTATTGGAGGCCCTCTACTTTGAGTCCTCCTCTGGCTGCCTAATGGAGGTCTCTGATCAAATTTAGGCATAGGCTCTATATGTCTCGATTGGGAGCTAGCTTCACCTTTTCTGGTCTATGAACTAGGTCCTCCTTTTCTTTTCTGATCTATTTTAGCTCTCTCTAACTTATACTTTTCTTCTATTTGATTAGCTTTATCAATGACAGTAGTCAAAGATGTGAACTCTGTAGCAATCAAGGTGTTGTGAAGTGAGGTATGTAATCCTCTCCTGAATCTTACAATCAAGTCCGCCTTAGTAAGAGCAATACACGTTAACATATCTGCTCAACCTAATAAATTCCTCTGCATACTCTTCAATAGTTCTGTTACCCTACTCTAGTTGTTCAAACTAAATCAGGTTTCTTGCCTTTTCCCCTTCGGTCAAAAACTCATCAATCAATCCCTGTCTAAACTTTACCCAAGCAGGAGGATGATCACCATATAATCTGGCCTCCATACGTCTGGAAAACCATGTCCAAGCTTTCCCTTTCAGAAGTAATCCAACTAACTCAACTACTCTAGCATCGGAGCAAGGTAGTCTCCTAACCACCTTTTCAATCTGCTCTAGAAAATCTATCGGATGATCGCCTCTATCACCTCGGAACTCTGGCAGATTTAACTTTAGAAAATTGAACATAGTTAATCCGCCCTCATAAATAACTCGATGGGATCCTAGTATAATAGGCTCATCAGGAAACACTATTGGTTATACTAGAGCATCAGGAGCAGCAGCTGATGCAACATTAGGTGTCACTACTGGTGCTGCTAGAGATGGCGGCATATTTTTTCATTCCCACCTCAATTCCACTATTTCATGTTGCAATTCCATCATTCCTCATCATTTTGATTCTTTAGGGGTCATCGCTTTCCCTGGTTTCTTATGTCATCGCTTTCCCTGGTTTCTTCTATCATTCATCGGGATCTGGAAGATTCCTCTGTCATTTTTCTGACAAGAGACTGATTAGAGGCTATCCTGGCCTCTCTGGTATCTTCTCTGTCTCTATCGCTACAGACAACAGAAAACAGGAATAACCTTGTTACGATATGTTAACGCAGAATACTTATACACATTTGACGAAAACATCAATAGACAAAATAGGAATTCCTATGCTTCATGATTTACTTAACTCTACCCATATTGTACTTAGTTACTATTTATCTGTAACTCAGTTACTATTCATCTATAACCTATGCTCCGATACCACCACTGTCACCACCCGATTTCGGAACATGACTATTCTAGGATGCAGGAGATGCCAGCGGCCACCGGCACCCATAGAACCCAGTATGATATCTATCAATCACATACAATACATATCAAACTATAGCCATATAACCACATAAGTACAATTCATTTTATTACTCTTTCATTTATTCTGTAACTTTATATAAATACCATCATCATAAACACATTTACATTTTGACTCCAAATATATCATACACATATATACAATCTGTCTATACCATTATATAATACCCATGGAGCATCTAATACATATATATAAAGATACTATGTTTAAACAATTATACTATATATACAATACGGCAGAATTCCTCAGAGGAACAAAAGCCGGGAATCTGCCTCTACTCTGCACCTGGAAAAGGGAAACAATGAGAGGGTGAGTAAAGATTACTCAGTGAATTTAATATGCATCGACCAAAAACAATGGCTCAGATATCAATAACAATAGGTAGATAGTCAATGAATAATAATCTGCCCATCAATATCATAATATAGTAAATGACTGTAGAATCAGTAAACAGTACAATGGAACTGTAATCAAGTCAATGGAATATATATCATGCAGATATGATAGATAAAGGGCCACGAAACTCATATATCATATGTGTCAACCACATATCAATCTAATATCAATAAACATAAGATTGATCAGGTTTTATGGCTATGACTGCTACCCTTCCCAGCTAGGGCATCATTATACAATGTGTACATTGCCGACAGTATGTACCCATTACCTTGTTGGAGAGGCAGCTCTGTCAAATCAGATTGAAATCAATAAGAACATGGAACAAGTCAAGATATCAATATACAATATCAATCTCGTCAAGTAGTAGTAACTCGTGAATAGTCAATTGAGACTGCGATTAAACAATAGATAAGTAATAAATGAATCAATAATTAGTAGTAATATGCTTAGCAATTAACAATGGGATGGATCAAAAGTTGGAAATTCAAGTCAAGAAGTTGGCTCAATGCCAATGTCGCTGGCAATGATGGCATTCAAATGGTAGGCCTACGGATGAAATCAATGGTAGGCCTATGAATTTGAACTAGGCATTTCATCGAACACTTGCTGTGCAATATTCAATAGACATTTTGGTAAGGTTTTCGTGCAACATTGAAATTGCCCCAATATCAATAAACAAGTACATAATGTAGGTAATTCAATAGGTATTTAGTTTCCAACAATAAACATCATTTAAAGGATAAAAAAGGCATAGGAAACCAAAGGAAAACAAAGCAATAATTCAAGGTAAACATGCCATACATGGTTCGGCCAAACATGGCCATTCAAGGTAGGTTTCCAAACTTCAATTCAATACTTTAGGTATAACAAATGATGCATATTAAACTCACCTAGAACTTTAAATCACTTGAATTGCACACTTTGCCACCAAAGTCTTCAAAGTAGGCAAAAATGGCAACTTTCCACTCTTTTGCTTTCTGCATCAAACTAATCACATATAATCCATCTATTAGTCATCAAATAACATAATTTAACCTAAATTAACATTAATTAACACCAATTCAAAGATTCATCTCTTACAACTTTGAATTAGGATTTCCAAATTACGACAAACCTATCAAATGTATCAATTGATGCAATTAAACACATTACCCATTTTATTTAACATCTAAAACATATAAATTAACTATCAAACCAAGAAAATCAATTCATTACCTCAAAATGAAGATTGGGATGAAATTACTAGCCAAACAAATCTTGAAATTTCTTGATTTTCCAAGCAAACCAATGATGGAAATCAATGAATCAAAGGTTTGATTCAAGTTTTCTTTTCATTTCTCTTTTGATTTTTCAAGAAATTTGGTGGAAGAAATGGAAGAGAATTTTTGGCCAATCATGGAGAAGAAGAAAGAAAATGACCAAAATAACATAAGGCATGCTTATATATTAAGTTAAAATTAGCAAATTGCATTTAGATCCTTAAACTTTCAAATAATCATACTTTTGCCACATTTTCTTCTGTAATTTATTCTTACAATTCTATTGAGAATTTGATTTCAAAGTGGAAATTGAAATAGCTTATTTTATTTATACTTTATTATAAAAATAGTTTTAGAGCCATTCTGAAACTCAGACAGTTAGTTTTTCCACTTTTTTATGATTTTGCCATCACTTACTTTTTCAGTGTTCCTAAACATTTTTCACCTTTTTCTTTTCACCATAATTTGATAAATATTTATGTGATTCTTTACCCTTGGTCTGAATTAGAAATTATTTAATCGACCTGACTGTTATTTTTCGGGCAGTGTAATTAACATCGATATTTTCTGGAAAAGTATCTCAAATGCATTTTGACTGTGTTTCAAAAATTATTTTTTATGATTTTAGTATTTACAGTCCAATAACTAGACATATTACTATTCAATCATGGTAGTATTTTTTAGGGTATTACATCTTTACTACCTTACCTTGATAAGGGGTATACTCTTTAATGCTTCCTTATTAAACTAAGCAATATTGTCCCTCAAAGACTCGCCCTTCTTCTGTGTAATTATCTTTAAGAAACGGGTCATTCTCTCCACTGGTATGCTTATAGTGAACCTTTTGGTAAACAGTTCTACCAATTGAGGAAAATATTTAATGCTCCCTTCTGGCAAACCGTCAAACCACAAAATGGATCCTTCTTTCAAGGTTCCTCAAAAAGCTCATCACAAAGATTCATCATCCATAGTTTACAACTCCATGGGATGTTTGTAATTGAGTATGTGTGTCCTCGAATCTCCCAAACCACTATACTTCTCCATTGTTACCGGTTTGAACTTCAAGGGCATTGTATACTCTTGAATCCTCCTAACAAAAGGAGATTTTAGGTTCAAGAGTCGACAATTACCCTTCCCTTCTTCTCTCTTTCCCATTCGGTCAAGCACTTATTTTATTTTTTCCTCTAGGTCAATAGGCTTCTTTTCCCTAGGTGCTCCTTCGTTATGTAAGGTATCCTCATCAAAATGATTTGACCACAATTCTCCTCTCATAGTCTGCTCTCTCCTTCTTGAACTAGAGCTAGACTCCCCAAAGTTATCCATCGATCTTTCCCTCCTTCTGAAATCAGTTTCACTTTCGTGAGTGCCCTTCAATAAAGGTTCCAGATTTTTTCCTCAGATTGGACTTCTGGAGGGTATTGGTTTGTCATCAGGATGTGAGCTCTTTCTCACCAGCGAGCCCTCTCTGCAAGGAATTCTTTCTTCTTCTACTACTCATAAATACTCTTCTCATGTTCCCCTCATCACATCTTGTCCGGGCATTCCAACAACATTTCCTCCCAAGTTTAAATTTCCTGGGCTACTTGTCCCAAATAGAAGCATTCTCAAGGACTCCCTTATACGAACGTCTATATCAAATTCTATAGCATTTGTAGAAGGTGTTTGGAAGTAATTTTCAGGTGCAGTATAGGTTAGTTTCTGTTGATATTGTTTTGGTCTAGATGGGTTTGTGTCTTATCATTTTGGTTCAGATTTGAGGTAAAGGGTAGGCGAACTGATGTTTTAGACATTTTTGGGTGTGGTTTATGTCTCACATCCTTGAGCAAATGATTTGGTAGAAAGGACAATAAATGTTATAATCCTGAAAAAAAAAGAATAGAGTGTTTAAGAGACCATTTTGCAATTAATGTTTCAAGAAATGTAAACAGTCGTTCCCATAAGCGGCGCCAATTTGATGAGCCTAATAACTCTTTAAATGATTAAGGCCTCTTGAATATGATCCAATGATTGTAGTAGATGATTTGGGCATTAATGAACTTGAGAAAATAACGAGGAAAAAACATGTAAAGGCCTAAGCCTTGGCTTGGCAATGACCCTTTAATGCTTAAGTCAATGAGGATATTGAGAGAAATGAACAGCAGTGAGCTTATAATAATCAGTAAGAGTGTGTATTCAAAGGAAGAAGAACCCCCTTCTATAAAGTTTATCTATATATGTGCAGAGGTTAATGTTGCCCTAATATAGGAACATTATGTGTCCGCCTTTTATTAGGCCTCGCTATAAAAGAAGGTGGATGTGTCAGTGGGTTCAGGGCTACCTTATCAGCTTATGTGATAAGCTATCAAATTTGCCTACTCCACATTGCTCTATGCGGGATATCTTACTTTGCAAATGATGGCTTGCCTGTCAGTTTTGGGCTTCTGTGCTGCTCTATGGCATGGTAATGTGTCAAGTGCATTTAATGAGGAGATATGTAATGTATGATCAACTTATGATTGTTTGGTTCGCCTTTAACTCTATGTCAAACTCTCATAAGGCGAACCTTCCTATCAGACATTGGTGAAGATACCTTCTTCGCCTCTTATCAGGATCTTACACATTACCCTTGATGAGTATAACCATATCTTAAGCGAAGCCGGCGAGGGCTCCAAGTGCCCCTCAAATCTCCCAAGTGAGGCCCATTTAACAGGCCGGATCTAGTTGTTGGGGACCTGGCCCTTGGGCCTAACATAATTCCCCATCAACTTTAATTCTTTTTTTTTTTTTACTTAAACTACGCATATAAGAGTACAACATATTAAAAATTAAGCTCAAAATATGCACTATAAAATTTATGGTGAATTTTCAAATTTGAATTTGTCTCGCTGCAAGTGACATTCGAGCATACTTTGTTTTCATGACTATATCTCCAAACCTACATATCCAATTAAAAAAATAATTTATATGAATCGAATGAATATTTTTTTGTGTTTTACACTTTATCTAATTCAGCCTCTAAAGTCCTCAAATTAATTGAACAATCTCATACTACCTACAAAAGTAGCAACCTGAACTATTCCTAATCAAGGTGAAATGTAACCTCACACACATAATATTTTACAAAACTAACTTAAAGATATATAAATGAGATATAACCCTACAACTTTTATGTTTTATACTTTTTCAAATTCTTCTCTTAAGGCTATGAAAATGGAGTTTCAACATTCAACTCACTTCTAAATCTCAAAATACTTAAAACCCTTTATAACAACTAATACATTTCTCTTCTTTCCCAAACCAACACAAACTAAAACTAAAGTCCAAATTAAATTTCAAAAGTTAAAAAAATATATCTAAGTACTTTAAACAAACTATAATAACAGAAATCAAAGCAAAATATAATCAAAAGCAATTATGGATATCACAAACAATTCAAACTTATATAGAAAATAAAAATTTATTACATACACAACTTATAACATATGCAAAGTAAATAGAGGGTATTACAAATATATAAGCATAACTCAAATAATGTCCAAAGCATACAAAACTATGATCATATGGATTATGCCTCATTGATTATTGTATATCCATATGATCCTTCAAAGAATCACATCTTAAAGCAAATAAAAAATAACTCAATATAACAATTAAATCAAAGAATTAATAAATAGAGTAAAAGAGTTTGGCAAATTACCCTCAAGTTTACCTCTTACTTTTGATTATAATTAAGTTTGAATATTGCTATGGTAATAGATTTTCTTGCTTTATAAAGAAGGCTTAAGTAGGAAATAGTTCAAATTCATAAAACAATATTATTTTTAATAGAACACAAACCAAGAAAGAATTCTTATTTGTTTTCTTTCAAGCTTTTAAGAAAAAACTTGATTTGATTCTTTAAAAAAGAATTTTATGTGTTCTAATTCATAAAAGATTAAAGTGATATAGTAATTTTGTATTATTTTCTTTAGTTTTCAAGAAACAAATGATGGAGGAGAAGTTCTCTGTTAAAACCCAACTTGGGAGCCGCGACGGTCCTAGGATACGTGTGTTGCTTATGCTACCAATACCATGAAGAACCCAAATAACTGTACTATATGGCATGCAATTCAATAACAAGCTCAGTATGGCTTAATAATTCTATAAAAATTGGGCAGCATCTCCTCTATATAAGGAGTATGCCCAGCTGAAAAACAAGCAAATAAGCACTTCCA
>CANXYC010170662.1:0-10772 GCA_948193065.1 Aleurites moluccanus
CTCATCTATTTATCATTCAAGGCAACCCTTAAAATGCACAAATCACTAATTAAAAAACAGAATTGAATCTCTTACCTTGGACACTTGAAATGGCCAAAACCCTCTCCCAAAAATTCTGAATTCTAGCAACAAAGAAAGAAAAGGGCAAGCTACCCTCTTATACCACTCAACCTACACAAACAAGCTTCAAAACCCTTTGATCTTTCCTTGGCCAAAAAAAGAAATGGAGGAAGAGAGAATTATGGTTTGCTTGGATGAAGAACACGCATTATTTTGAAGAAATGAAAGAAAATGCAGAATTGTGTTTGAATAAAAATGTGGTTGGTGACATTATGGTGCAATCCAATGCTTCATTTTCATTTTAATCAATTTGCACCCTAGCATGCATCCATTGGATCAATGGATGCACCAATACTTCAATCCATAGAATCCTAATCATTCAAATTTCTATTAAATCCCTCTCCATCAATCCCTTTTTCACCAAAGTCCTATAAATTCCCAATAGCTCCCTCACATTCATTTTTTATACAAACAAGTCCTATACTTTTTTTTCCTAACCTAATTAAGTTATTCTATTTTATCTACCCTCAATTCATTTCCCAAGTAATTAATTCACAATAATTTACACATTATACACACACTTTAAATCATATAACACAATATTATCAATCACATATAATTTCATCAAGTCAATCATATAACAGATAAGGCAATCAATGGCACTTGAACACATGAATTAATTCATGAAACACATAAGGAATACAACTCATGCAAACCCCCTAATTCCCCCTAGGTTTAAGGCTCTAGGATTTAGGTTTCCAACTAGGGTTCAAGGTTCTAAGGTTAGGGTCTCACTAAGGATATTACAGATTCATGTATGATTGTATTTGCATTTATATAGTATTATATAAGAGATATATTGTGGATGTATTTTTAATTCATATATTTGTGGATTTTGATTGAGATTTAATTAAATATTTGTGGATTTGGTATTGGAGATCCAGAGGAATCCATGGTTGGAGATAATTGGTAAAATGTTTATAGAAGTGTTATATTTGTATGTTTTCTTTTAGGCATGCTCCTTATACAAAGGAGATGCTGCCTAAGTTTTTATAAATTTATCAAGCTATAATGAGCTAGTTATTGTAATGCATGCCATAGAGATAGTTGATTTGGGTTATTCATGGTACTGGTCGCTTATGCATCACCCGTACCCTAGGACCGTCGCGACTCCTGGGTTGGGTCGTGATAATTCCAAGGCAGGAGTAGGAGATGCCAATGGAATCCGTGCCTCACAGCAGACCTGAAAATTGTAAACCACTAAGGGAATGAGTATAAAAATACTCAGTGAATCCATATATATAAAAATGCAATAAATGATCATGAAACAATGGTTATTCAAATATGGCCTGTAGAATCAATATAAGATAGCAAATAGATCATAAAACAAGTATCTGTATAAGTATCAATATAGGTATCCATAAAAGAATCCATATAATATAACAAGTAATAGTAATACACGTACCTGTATAAGTATTCATATAAGTATCTGTATTAATATTAATATAAGAATCCATGTAAACATCCAGATACATATGTATATAGGTATCTATATTCATATCCATATAATATCCATGTAAATATCTAGATAAGTATTCATGTATAATATCAATTGAAGAAATATCAAGTATCCAATGAATGAGTCGGTGCACATATGATATAACAGGTTTGGGTCAATGAAAAGAACAATTGTACTGATATAGCACAATTATATTTTGTATAGCATTCTTCAGCACCATTTTGTGCTTAATCCACCCATTCGTAAGAGTGATCGACTCTTATGGCTAGAGTACGTCCTCCCTCTCTAGCTGAGGTCAATATAAAAACTAGTGTGCACACGGTTGATGTATTTACCCACTACACCATCGAGGTAGCCCTGTTATAATACAATATAGGTGTGCCTGTTATAATACAATATAGGTGTGTCTCCGTATAACAACATAAATAGCAAAAATACAACTCATATAGTTGTAGAAAAATCATATATATATATATAATAAAGAATAGAACAAATTTGGGTCATGTAAAAAAATACCCGACAGGGCCCAGTTACGCTGTAGCAACTGGCTCTCGCCGTTACGGGTCCGTTTTGGGATTTTTGAGTAGTTTCTGGTAAGTATGTTACCGAAGGATTTAGGTGGACCATGAGGTACTGTTTTGAAGCTTAGGTCAAGACTAGATGATTGGGCCAAGTGGTGGCCCAATTGACTTTTTGGATTTCATTTTATAAGCAGACAAAGTTTAGGTCCTTTTAGGTCATTTCGGTGGGCTTATTTACGAGCCAATTTGCACTTTAGGTACTGTATGACAATAAAAGATGGTTTATCAGTCCAAATGACTTTTTATATGAGATATGATGCAAATCATGCATGATTATACATAAGGACTCACCTTAATCACTATTTGTCCTTTATTTTTCCCAATCCACTGTCTGTAGCCCTAATCGGCCTGCCGCCTGACACTCTGAACTGAAGTTCTCGACGGTTCACCTATTTTAATATATAATACTCCTATAAGGTATAAAAACATCACAAAACATGTTATTCACATAAAAACATATCAAGCATACATTGTATGCACTATCAACCTCACTTTGCACATTTTACACAATTTCCATTCCTTTATGCTATAAACTCATTCTATCATCACATATAGCATATATTTCACATATTCAACAATATTTTACCAAGTTAAGAACTCATATATACATGGTTCATCATTTCATATCAAATTCATACTATATTCAAACTTAGCTTGCAAGTACTCAAATCAATCATCTTTCACACATTTAAACTTATACATTTTTATCATTTTCAATACTTAACCATATTCAAACCTTACTTTATTAATCACATTAGCCTAACACCTTAAACTAACAAACTCAATATTGTTTAACCTAAATGGAATTCTTTCTATTCATCCATTTTTAAATGCCATTCCATCAAATATCATACCAATGCATCAAATGTATATCATTTACGCATTTATACCTATTAAACATCAAAACACAAACCATCATTTAGACTTCAGCATTTCGGCCAAAGTAAAGATTCCATCAAATTGATTTTTTTTCATCATTTAACCATTAATTCATTATATATACATTAAATACACATCAATCCTTCATTCAAACATATAAAACATCAAAGTTCAAAATCAATTTTCAAGCCTATATGGTTCGGGTACTTTGGTTCTCCATCCTATAGAATTCATTTCAATCATTTAACCACTAATTCATGCTATACACATCAATTAAACATCATTTGAACAAAATAATTCATCAAAACAACAATTTAATTCATTGTTCTTCCTATTAGTGTTTCAATCCAAAATTTTGAATTCTAACCATACAAAACATGTTTTGATCACTAATAAACATCAAAGAATATCTTACAAACATAATTGAATCAAAAGAATTCCAAAATCCATAACTTACCAAAAGTTCTTCAAAATATTCAATGGATTAATTTGTCACTTTTTCTAGTTTTTCCTTTGAATCTATAGTTATATTTGTGTTTAGGATGATGGAATTAACATGTTTCCATCAAAGATTAAAAGAAAACAATAATTTTAAGCTTGGTTCAAGGTTGGGAAAAATTCACTAATGGAAGAGAGAGAAAGTTTGGTTGGTGAATGATGAAGATGAAGAACTAAAATGAAGGGGTGGGAAAAATCTATGTAAAAATCAATGGAATAATCCTATGCTTTAGGTTTATGGTACATTTGGTGAAACCTAGCCATCCAACCATCCATTTCTTCATCTTTTCATCCAATGGTTAGATTTAATCAAGCCTAAAATGATATCATAAGGTTACATACACTATATAACTCCATATTACAAAGGAAAAGACAAAAATAGCCTTAGTTCAAAAGAAGCACCTCAATTGAGCAGCTTGCCGGGAACTATTTTCAACCGGGTTTAATTCTCCAACAATTATTCAAAAAGACTTAATAATATCATTTTCATGTCCATAAATTCTTTTCTACCTTCAAATATAGTGCTAATTCCATATAAATTCGAAGGAGGTGTGAAATGACCATTTTGCCCCCAATTCACCAAAAACTCAAAATCACCCGATTTTGTCCTAACAACCTTTAAACCACTTCTATGCATAAAATCACTTCATATAACATGCATATCTATCAATTTCATGCATAAACACATAATATTAATAAGTTCAAAAGAAAGAAAAAATTTCCCCCTAAGTTCTCCTTTAATGGTTTAGGTTAGGTTTAAGCTGAGGTGTTACAGAAACATTAAGATAAGAAGTGATGGAACTAAAAAGATATCTATTAGAATGACTGGAAATACCTTACTTAGTTACCAATTTTGGCAGAAGAGTGTGCATAAGGCATTTTAAATTTTTCTTCAAAATTTATGTTCATAAAGAATTTCCCATAAGGATACAACCAAAATTTCCCTAAAACACAACATATGTATTAACCAAAAAGGATAATGGCATATGAATACCTTTCTTAGTGCAGTATGATTCAATCTGACTTTCGGTTAAAGCACCCTAACTGTGATGCCTTTAGTCCGTCCATTCGAGCACCACTTGATCAAACTTGCTCCTATAACTTAGGTTGCTTCCGATCACCTCTTTTATTGCCTGAAATAACCAAGCCTTCTATATGTTCTTAAAGCTTAATAAGGATTCATACAAGACTAGGTGTTTGGTGTAAATAATCAACAATCCATATACTAATTCATAGTAATGGTTAAATGAAGGAAAATACTTACCTAACAACCTGGGTGCGCAGCGGAAACTCAATGGAAGGTGGAAACCA
The DNA here is from genome assembly GCA_948193065.1 of Aleurites moluccanus. NCBI lineage: Eukaryota > Viridiplantae > Streptophyta > Magnoliopsida > Malpighiales > Euphorbiaceae > Aleurites > Aleurites moluccanus. Next base: position 4,849 of record CANXYC010170662.1, read on the forward strand.
CAGGTCCTTCAAATGTTATGATAGGATCACCAAATTTAACACAAAATCATCATACAAAGACTCATAAAGGTAGAAGTGAGAAGAAGTAAAAAAAAAAATTACCTCTTGAAGCACGAAACACTTCTTCCTTCATTCGGTCACCGGACGCCCTAAATGTGATGTCTCTAGTCGGTCCACCAGAGTCGTGGTTTCAGACTTTGTTCAATCTAGTTATAGTTGCTGGAACATTACTGTTTTCTTGAGCCCTTTTGTTCTTGGTAAACACACAAGGATTAAACCATAAAGCTTGCTATGAAACTTATGATATTTGAAAATTTTCTTTATATTAATACAACTACATTACATAAGTGTATATGCTAAAGACAAGAACAATATATTTATCAATTTAAGTGTAATGGCCTTCTTGTTCTTTTTATTCTTGTAGTCTTATTAAGTTCTCAACTTAAACCAAAGAATTAAGGAAAAACAAAAAAGAAGAAGAAAATGAAGTGTTTGAAAGAATGCTTGGAAAACTAATTTTCACTGCTCTCTACACTTGATGGCCGGCCGTAAGTGTACTAAAACATTTGTCAAGTAATTAATCCATGTGTCATCAACATTGCATGTAATTAGTGATGTGGTAATGGTTATGTATGCCATGTGTCAACTAATGACACACACATACACATCACCATCCACTTTAGGGGTTCTAAACCCTAAAACCACATTAGAGTTTCCATAATCCTAAATTCACCATTTAGGGATTTACATCCCGTAAATCCAATTTAGGGGTTAGTAACCCTAAAACACCAATTACATAATTTTGTCAAATATCAATTTATTCCTTTCGCCAATTTATAACAAATATAAATTAGGATAAATTAACAAACTTTAATTTTTGGAATTAAGCATTGGGACATGTTATGTCTTGCTTTATCCAATTGATTTAATTAAAACAATTTCAGTCCAAAAACCACAAACTCCTTTTATGTGACTTTTTAGATTCACTTCTAATTAGCAATGGGATACGACATTACAAAAATGTTCGAGAAAACCACTTTCTCTAGCAATCAAAAAATCCCATTTTTCCAATTAATCCCATAAATCATGAGTGACCCCTAACATTGGATATCGTGACTACCTAATTAGAAATGAATGTCAAATGAAGGTTAACATTCCATGAATCTATTAATGATCATGATTACATGCACTAGAATCCCTTTATTACAAAGTCCCAATTTCGGCTAGGATCATGGTGGGATGTCAAACCCTAATACATAAACTCTATGAATCTGTCATTCTACTCTTTCTCGACTAAATTAAATTCTCATTAGAAAGTGTCTTTTCTAATCAATTTAAAATACTTTGGCCAAGGTTTTAACCATCGAAAAGAACCCAACATTATAAGACTTTAACCCCATTTACTCAGAGGAATAAATTCCATATTTGGCTAACCAATGGCTCACTATATAATCAACTAGAGCTAACACATGCCCGTATGCCAACACATGGATAGCCAAACATGAAAGCAATATCAATCTAATCAACTACATATGAGACAGTCGTGTCCCCTCAGGTTAAAGGATTATATGCACAATTGTGATCTGGATGATAGTCGATTGATAGACAGTAAAATCCTATGTCATCCTCATCCCACGTCACTATTCAACCACATAATCAACTAATGATTAAACGTCAATATATTTGTCTTGTTTACTATAAACAAGTGATTTGTGACTCATTGCTTCCATTCCATTAGTATACAACTAACTAGAAGACAAACATAGGTTATGGTCTATCTGGACTAATGTTGCCCAAGTGAGGAGTCCTACGACCATAAATATATTTTAAGATCTTATACTATATAAAGCTGTTACACAATTCTCCAATCTGAGAAAAGCATTTTCAAACAAGAATCTTATAGACTAGTATCCTAAATAAATGAAAACATAGCAAATTACACATCATCATAAATAAGAATATTATTTATTTTCATTATGGGGAAATTTTGTTACAAATAATTACATCAAAAGTAGATTGCTCTGGGCATACAATAATATCACCAACAAACCCCCCACTTGCACTAGAGCCAATTGCTAAAGTACATAAGACCCATCTTCTCAAGATGTACATCTAACTGCTTCTGTGACATAGCTTTAGCAAGTGGATCAGCAAGGTTATCTACTGAAGCTATCTTCTGCAAGGCTATATCACCTCTTCCAATAATCTATCTGATAATGTGAAAATGCCACTCAATGCGTTTGGATTTCTTGTGAGATCGAGGATCCTTTGTCTGAGCTTATGGCTCAATTATTATCGAAGAAAAGAGTAACTGATGTTTCAATGGAATGAACCACTCCAAGTTAGGTGATGAACTTCTTTATCCAAATAGCTTCTTTTGTAGCATCATAGGCAGTAACATATTCAACTTTAGTAATGGAGTCCGCAGTGATAGATTGCTAGGAGCATCTCCAACACACTGCACCTCTATTATAAGTGAATATAAACCCACAGATAAACTTTCTATCATCCACGTCTGATTGAAAATAAGAATAAGTAAGACCATCAAGTTTCAAATCACATCCTCCAAACGTCAAAATCAAATCTTTAGTCATTTAAAGGTACTTAAAGATTGTTTTGACAATAGTTCAGTGTTCAACACCTAGATTGGATTGAAACCAGCTAGTAATACCCACCACATACCCAATATTTGTCCTAGTACACAACATTGTATACATCAGGCTTCGTACAGCTAAATCATAAGGAACCTTAGCCATTTTCTCCCTTTCCTCAAGTGTCTAGGTTGACATTCCTCTCAAAAGGTGGATACTGTGGCGTGCCGGTAACAATCCCATTTGGAATCCATCATATTGAACCTTTTCAATATCTTTTCCAAAAAAAAGATGCTAAGAAAGCCCTATAATTCCTTTCTCTTTATTCTTGTAGAGACGAATCCCAAGAATATAGGTCGCTTGTCCTAAGTCTTTCATAGAGAAGATTTTTGACAACGAAGGTTTCACTACAGTCATCATTTTAACATAATTTCCAATTAACAGAATATCATCTATAAGACAACAAAAGTGAGCTAGTTCCCACTAACCTTCTTGTAAACATAGGGCTCGTCGATGTTCTTGATAAAACCATAAGACCTAATAGCTTCATCAAACCAGTGATTCCAACTATCGATGTTCTTGATAAAACCATAAGACCTAATGGCTTCATCAAACCAATGATTCCAACTACTCGAGGCTTGTTTCAGGCCATAAATAGATCTCTTCAATTTGCATACTTTAGAAGCATTATGACATTCAAAACCTCTTAGCTGTTGCATGAATATGTCTTCCTCAATGAACCCATTAAGGAATGTAGTTTTAACATCCATTTGCCAAATCTCATAGTCATAGTGTGTAGCTATGGCTAGCAGAATTTGGATCGACTTTAACATAGCAACCGAAGAGAAAGTTTCTTCATAATTGATACCTTCTCTCTGGCAATACCCTTTCGCTACAAGTCGAGTCTTATAGGATTCCACTTTTTTATCTACGCTAATCTTTCTCTTATAAACCAATTTACACCCTATAGGAATCACCCCTTTAAAAGGGTCTACTAGTGTCACGTCCCACTTTTGGGACGCGACAGTCCTGGAGTATGGGTAGATTTAAGGTCACCGAAAACCCGTAGAACTCGCTAACAATCCAATAATCAATCATTCTTAACTCATTCATTAATATTTAAATTCCATTTATTACTTGTTAATGTTATAAAAATTTCAATAGAGTCTCCTTTGTAATTTTAACGTTATTCCTGACCCAAAATCGAGTTTTTAAAAAATTACACAACCAACACAAAAATTTATTTTACACTCACAATAATTTGCCATCCTTATACCCTCGACTTCATAATTTAGTAAACATTCATGGCACTTCTAAGTAAATATAATTTTTCTTTTTTTTATGTCACGTTACATTTTAACCTTATTATTTTAGTATTAATATCTTTGTTATTAATTTAATCATTATTAATCTTTAAGTATTTCCCATACTATGATTAATATCCTTCACATCGACTGTCATTAACAAATATTCATATAATATATTATCATGACCCATTTCTGGATCACAACGGTCTTAGGATGCGGGAGATGCCAATGGCGACTGGCACCCGTAGAACCCAGTATCACATGCATAATCTATAACCATCAATTAATTATCCATTTTACTTAGTTACCATTCATTTTGTAATTCTTACTATAATTTAATGCAATTGGCTATAACAGTCATTATATTATACCATATGATCATCACATATCTCATAATATCATCACATACATATAAATGTTCATATCCTAACTATCCCATACATACCCTATGGAGCAACTAGATTATATACATAAAAATACAGAATATATAAAGTATACATCAAATGACAGCAAGCAGAAATCCTCGGATGGCAGACGATGGGATTCTGCAATCTACTCCTCTCCTGAAATGGGTAAACAATCAAAAGGTGAGTATGTAAGATACTCAATGAATCTATATGCATCACCAAATAAGTAATAGGTAATTAATGAAACAATGGTGCCAATAGGTCAATATAAACAATATACATAATCAATAATAGGTGATAGAATGGTCAATGAATATATCATAGGCTCAGTATTATATGGAAAGATAGATAAAGTGATGGACTGTATGTAATCATACAATCTCTAATAGAATCAGTATGGACTATATGCAAACACACAGTCTCCATTAATATCCATATCAGTAAGCATAATATTGATAAGGTCTTATGGCCAGGACCATTACCCCTCCTAGCTAGGGCACCAATAATACAATGTGCACATCACCGACAGTATTTTCCCACTACCCTGTCGAAGCGGTAGCTTTGTCAAGCCACATTAAGGTCAATATAAGGAAGCAACATATCAATGGACACCATTATGCAATAATGGTATCCTCCATATCAATAAGCTCAATATCAATCAATCAATTATCAATAGAATCAATGGCACAACAATAGATGATATATGAACAATAACAAGTGGTTTGGTAATCAACAAAGACTTGAAACAAAAGTTGGCTCGGCAAAGGAAAATGGTAGGCCAATTGGCATGCCAATGTCTGTAACACCCTAGCTTAAAGGCTTAGAACATAAGCTTTTAGGGGTAAACCTAAGGGGTTTTTTATTTATTTGTATGTTATGTATGATGCATGATTTTGCTTAAATTGAATGAATATGCATGTTTTAGATGGTTTTACGCATGTAAAAGTACATCAAAGGCTGTTAGGAAGAAATTGGAAGAAACTTGAAATTTTGTGAACTTGGGCCAAAATGGTCATTTTGCAGCCCTTTGAGTTCTTATGGAATTATCACCATATTTAGAAGTAGAAAATGATTTAAGGGAATGTAAACGATGTTATTTAGTTTATTTGTGTGAACACCCATTTTTTACACCCCTCGGACTCGCATCGACCCGAACAACATTCCTCGGAACCGAACCCACACACAGACGGACCTGGAATGGCCCCGGAGTGCCGGCGGGCCACTGTTGCCGCCCTCAGGCTTTGGCTGTGCCGCCAGAGGGGCGTGGCGGCACCTGGGCGATAGCCGCCATCCCTAAAAAAGCCATGGGGCGGCGCCGCCCTCCCTCAGGGCCTGTGCCGCCCTATGCTGGTGGTGGTGTCGCCCCCCCCTCTCCTGCGACAGCAGCGAGCTCCTTCTGACTTTTTGCGATTCCCACATCGAAAGTGCACGAGAATTGACCCCTGGAGCTCCTGTTATAAGTAGAGGACCTCCCCCCACCTTCCAAACAACAACGACGAAGAAAAAGCAGCCTGAAACAAGCAAAAGGCAAGGAAAAAAGGCCAAGAAATCGTTTTCATCACTAGATTTCGCCTTTTTTCCTCTCCAAGTGATATTTTCTTCTTCTTTAGCTCTCTTTC
>CANXYC010170666.1:0-21388 GCA_948193065.1 Aleurites moluccanus
TTTAAATATGATATTTACTCCATAAAATTCCATCGGGCGAAAAATGACCATTTTGCCCCCAGTTCATCAAAAATTCAAAATTTGCCAATTAAGTCCTAGCAACCTTTAAACCATTTCTATGCCTAGAACTAATTCAAATAACAGGCATAAATACCAATTTCATGCATAAATATATATAAACATAATAATATAAAGAAATTAAAAATCTCCCCCCGAAGATCTCTATATGGATTTGGTTCAGGCTAAGCTGAGGTGTTACATCTTCGTTATCTGAAAATTACTTTATTTCATGGTTTATATTTTTCTAGTTCCTCTTCACTAGAATTGAAAGCATATTCTGATGCTGACTAGGCTGGGGATCCCACTGATCGTCGTTCTATCACTAGTTATTATTTCTTTCTTGGCGACTCTCTCATCTCCGAGTGAAGTAAAAAAGCAATATGTAGTATCCAGATCTAGCATTGAAGCTGAGTATCAAGCTCTTACTGACACCACTTCTGAACTTATCTGACTTCGCTAGTTGCTTCATAATATGGGTATTCATCTTTCATCTCCTACCTCCTTGCATTGTGACAATCGTAGTGCTATCCAAATTACTCACAATGATGTGTCTTATAAGCGTACTAAACACATTGAGAATGATTGTCATTTTGTAAGCCATCATGTTCTTCAAAATACTATCAATCTTATTTTAGTCTCTTCTCTTTATCAAGCAGTTGACATTACACTAAAGCACATCTGCCTCAACGTTTTCGTGATTTTGTTGGTAAACTTCAGATGGTTGTTTCCTTACCACATTCAGTTTGAGGGGGGATGTCAGTGTATGTAGTAATATATGATTATATGCCTTGATATTTTCATGAAACCATTATTGTTTCTTTACTTGTATAATTCTCCTTTCCTTTTCTAGTCTCCTATTTGTGCATATATAGATGTTTAAAGGCTATGTACAAAATCTATGATACAATACAATACAAACACTAATTCTCTCAAATTTTTCTCTCCAATAACAGACCCAAAAGAGAAAATTGCAAGCAATGAGCATTAAGCCTTTTACATTGTCTAGCCGCTTCCCATCATCATCGTCTCCTCATCACGTCTCCTTTTCTTTTCTAATTATAGTGAAAAACCTAGATGCACAACACAAATTCTTCACTTTTTATGATTTGTTTTTTAATTGTATCTTATGATGTGATAGGCCCTAATTAAAGTTGATAATATTTATGTATTGAAATAAGATTCTACTTAGGGTGAGAACAAATCATAATCTTTTGGTTGGAATAAGCTTGCCTCTTTATTAAAATGCCAAGAATTTAAATACAAAAGAAAAATAAAAACTTTTCTTAGTTCTTAGGTCACATTTCTAAGAGATAAGATTCTAAAAGCTATTCACAACAAAGTAGCCAATATATTATGAAAATAAAAATTATAACTTCTTTACTTATTCTAGAGTAAGCCGACAAACTGGTGCATTTTCAAAACCATATGATTTTCCTGTCCACGCACATTGAAACTTAATCCAAATATTTTGGATTTCTAATGGGCATTCTTTGATATCTTATTGGCTTATCAATGCCTCTTCCTTTTACTAGAACCTTGTCCTTAAGGTTAATGTGCATAAATCTATCTTGCATTTCTTGAGTGTTTTCCTAAATAACATCATATTTAGGAAGTCTCTTTCATTTGACTAAGCTTTTTTTAATAAATTTAAACCCTTTTTTTTTTGCAACGATTGTCCAATACAACTGATGGTTCCATTATAAGATCACCATCATCAGTAATAGGGGATAATTAAGTACTAGGCACACAGGTAATGACACATGGAAGACTGGGTGAATACGAGAATCAGTAGAAAGTTTATACTTATAGGCCACTTGTCCAATTCTTTCTTCATTCTAATATATGAGGCCTTTAAATCTGCTTGCAATCTTATGATAAGCTAGTTTGAACAGTGATTGCTGGAGGTAAGGATGGAGCTTTAGGAACACCAACTCTCCTACTTGGTATTCAATGTCTCACCGCATATAGAATCTGCCCTTAGCTTCATGGAAATTGTTTTTGAGCGATTGCAGTAAGGCATCTCGAGAAGCTAGTCTTTAGCCCACTTCATATACTGAACAATTGCATTCATGATAATGTGGAATTATTGGTAATGGTCTTTCATATAAAAATTGAAAGGGAGTCATTCCCATGGATGCATGATAGGTTGTATTATAATAGAATTCAACTCATGAAAGAAAAGAATGCCACTTTCGAGGTTGCTGAAATACAAAACACCAAAGATATTGTTCCATGCTATGATTCACACCTCTTATTATCCATCATATGAGGATGATATATGGAGGTCATCTTCAACTTGTGCTTAAAATCTTAAAGAATTCTAAAAAAAATGACTAATCAACACTAGGTTTCGGTCACTTATGATGATTCGAGGCATTCTATGAAGCTTTACAATTCCGTCTATAAATTTTTCAGCCAACATTTTTGCTTTCTGAGGATGAGATAAAGCCAAGAAATGTGATGATTTGCTTAGGAGGCCAACAACAACAAGAAGGGTATTCTTGCCATATCAAGGTGGAAGGCCTTCTATGAAATCCATTATGGTATCATCCCAAACTTGATATTAGTAGTGGTTATAGAAGTCCTGTTGATGACAAAGTTTCAGCTTTAGTTCATTGATACACTTCTAAATAAGCAAAATAATTTTTTATCACCTGATATATTGATGGCCAATAAAATTATTGTGTTAATTTCTTGTATGTTCTTCATGCCCTAAAATGCCCTATAATAGGTGAATCGTGGAAATTCCGGTAAGAGTTATTGGACAATGTTGGAATTAGGAGGTACCACTACATGGTTCTTGTAACAAACCAACCCGTTGCGTCTTGTGTAAGGTAGATCATTTTTTTTTTGTTTACTTGTTGACTTTCTTCATATAAGGATGGTCTCTAACTTCATTTTGATTGTATCCAATAATGAAGTTTGTAACACAAACAAGGTATCAAGACTGGGATTGCCCGCCACTTGTAATAATGAATCTGCTGAACAATTTTCTTGGCTTAGTTTGTAAGTGATTTTGTAACCATATTCAAGCAATTCAGACACCCATTTTTGTTGCTCAGGTGTTGCAATGAGCTACTCCAATAAGTATTTAAGGCTATGTTGATTAGTTTGGATATAAAATTTTTGGCCCAGTAGGGGTTTCCATGTTCAGATATCTTGAATGATTGCCAACATTTATTTGGCATATGTGGACCAAGTTCATTTAGTGTTGCCCAAGGCTCGGCTCATGAAAGCAATTGGCCTCCCTTGCTGAGTTAACATTACTTCTATACCATCCCCTAAAGCTTTCGATTCAATGATGAAAGTTTCATTGATATTTGGCATAGCTAGTGTAGGAGTGGAAGTTGTAGCTCTCTTGAGTTATTAAAAGGCAATTTTTGCTTCTTCTGTCCACCCAAATAACCCCTTTTTTAAAAGATTGGTAAGAGGATGAGCTATGATGCCATAGTTGCGAACAAATTTCTAATAGTACCATGAAACTCATAAACATTAGTAGGCCTAGGCCAATTCGACAATGTTTTAATTTTTTTGATCCACTTTAACTCCTTGTGAAGTTACAATATGTTCAAAATATTCTAATTCATGTTGCCTGAATGCATACTTGCTAACTTTAAAGAGAAATTGATGATGCTTTAATATTTTAAAATCTTTTTAACCATTTTCAAGATGCATGGTCCAACTAGGGCTATAGTTCAAAATATCATTAAAGAAAACTAAAACAAATTTACGAAGATAAGGACAAAGTATTGAATTCATTATAGCTTGAAACGTAGATGGGGCATTACAAAGGCCAAAAGACATGACTTTATATTCATAATGACCGTTGTGACTACAAAATGTAGTTTTATGAACATCTGAGGAATGTACTCATACTTGGTGATATTCTTCCGATAAATCAAGTTTGGTAAAATAAGAAGCTCCATGGAGTTCATCAAGCATATTATCATTGGCAGGAATTGGAAATTAGTCCTATACGGTTACAACAATAAGAGATTTATAGTCATTGCAAAAATGCCAAGTATTGAGCTCCCATTCCATATTTATATAGAGATAGCTTTCACTGATGCTATTTGAATTGATTATGAATCAATTCCTTGCATTTTTTTTTATTATCCCACCAGAATTCCATAGTTAATTGTTTCACTATTCTTAATTGGTGCAACCAATAGACACTAACACCAAATCCAACCAAATCAATGATAAAACATATATAGTAAGGACAAAATGAATACCTTGGAGTAAAGCTTGGAATTTCTCAAATCTTCTTTGGAATTTTAATGGTCCTCCTTTAGCTACCTTCACATTGAAAAGTCTTGTGGCAGTCACTGACAATTGCAACATGTTGGCCATTTTTCTCACTAACAAAATTGTGAGCGAATCCACTATCAGTTAGAACAACCATTTCACAGCACCCAATGTTTGCCATCACCCGCATGGTCTGGTAAGTTGACTCTACCGAAAATGCTTACAAAGATATCTCAAGTTGAGGTTCCTCATCATCTAAAATTGTCAGGGTTGCCTTCTAACAACATTAATTATGGAGCACAACACTTATAGCCGATTGTAACTTTTTAGTCACAATTAAAGCAAAGCCAATGTGCCCACCTCTTATGCATTTCATCCTAAGTGAGCCATTTCATTTGGGATGCGCCTTTGAGTTTTATTGGATAAGGAAAATCAAATGTTGGATTATTGAGTGGTCGATTGGGTTTCTACGACTCAATTGATCATCTCTCATTCGTGTAAGTTGATGGCTTCCTTAACGTTTTTTGCTTAAACATCTAAATGCCATCTGATATCTTTATCTTGAGACCATCTATGAGCGTTCCTACCAAAGATTTTTGAGTCAATCCTTGTATTCAGTTCCCTAACCTTTCAAACTCCTTTTGGTAATCATGTAAGGAGTCGATCTGCTTTACTTTTGACCAAGCTTCTTCAAAATCCTTGCAGTCAGTAGGACCAAAAAGAGCCTATAATTCTTCTACAAAAAAATTCCACGTCACCTGTTTCCCTTCTTCTTTGTGAGTCAAATGTAACCATCACCATCATTAGTTTTCTTCTCCTTCCAGATTAAAAGAAGCTAATGACACCTTTGTATTTCCACGGAGCCTTGATATTCAAAGAAATGCCTTAGTTGGGTAAACCATTCGAGGAAATCATCACTAGAATATTTAGGAAACTTGAGTTTATCCAATTTGGATGAGACTATCGAATGCCCTCCTTCAATACTTTGTTGAGTCTCCTCTTTTGTGTTACGAGAATGCCAAGTAAGGGAATTCTCATTGCTAGAGGATGGCTCTTGCTTTGAAACCAATGTTGCAACTATCTTGTTAATGGTAATTTCCAATTCATATAACTTATCAGTCACACGTAGTTCCAATTTGCTTAAGTTATCCTAGAGCCCTCCAACTGTTGCTTCCAAGTTCCTAATTCTTTCTATGTTGGTTTCCATCGTGACTCTGATACCACTGATAGGCCCCAATTAAAATTGATAATATGTGTGAATTGATTTTGTCTAGGGTGAGATTAATCTCAGTCTTTTGGTTGGAATAAGCTTTCCCCTTTATTGAAACGAAAAGATTTTAAATACAAAAGAAAAATAACAACTTTTTCTAATTCTTAGATCACATTTATAAGAGATAAGATTCAAATAGCTAATCACCATAAAGTAGCCAAAATATTATTGAAATAAAAATAATAACTGGTTGAGCTATTCTAAAGCAAGCTAGCAAGCTGGTGCACTTTCAAAACCAAGTATTTTTTTTTTTTTTATCTTATGCACATTGGAATTTAATCCAAATATTTTGGATTGCTAATGGGCATTCTTTGAGACCTTCTTGGTTTATCATGCTGCTAGGCCAATATCGGCCTTCGTGTTGATTGGGTCGCAATTAGTAGTAGCTGTGGCAAGAGCTTGGCTCTTCACCACTGATTGTGATGATGAGGATTTGATGGTGTTGGAGGCAGGAGATTCAACTACAGCACCGACAAGAAAATTCCACATGGATAATCTAAAAATCTATTGAATATGGATTTTTGCAGAGGTAAAAAATCTATCAATGAAGCTAGAATTTTTTTTTAGGCAAATCTCATAAATTTTTTTTTTTTTTTAATTTGTGAAAAAATCCCATGAGGATTTTGTTTATCCATTTTGGATCTTTTTTTTTTCTAAAATAAAAGATTGATGTGTGATCCATTAGTGTTACGATGACTTTGGTTAATACCATTAGCATTTTGGATTCTATATTGCTAACGGAGTAAAATATATATCCCATCATGTTAAAAAAAAATCACGGACTAAAAGTAAAAATACGCGTAACCATATTGTACTTTTTTGTATTTTTTCATATATTTTATTTATAAATTTATCTTAATGGGAAGGGAAACTTTATTAAACAACTTAAATTTAATTACTAACTAATTAAGATGGCTTCAAAGACAACAAATAGAGAATTTAAAATGATTTTCTTTCTTTCTTTTTTTTTGATGTGTAAAAAAAAAAAAAATTCTTTTTGGCTTATAAGTATTTTGAATATATTTTTTTTTTGCCTCATAAGGATAATATATTATATATGTTAATCATCACAAATATAAAGAATAAATCTTGCACCTCTAATTGGACTAAAAAGAAAGCTCATTCATACAAAAATTAAGGTCAAATCAAAGGGTCTTGATGAGAATTAAAAAGGGATCATTCTAAGATGGACTTTCGAGAACAAGCCTAAAAAGATATCAGACAATTCAAGAAGTAGATCACAAGACAACTAGGCCTAGTACCTCTCAAGATCCACCACAATTAGGTCCAAATCCTCATAACATCCCCTGATAGTCCCTTGGTAACTAAGAGGGGAGTGAATTGGTTGTTTGAAAAAATTAACAACAAATAAAAAGTAAGAAGGAGATGAAGGAAGAAAGAATCAACACAAGGATTTATAGTGGTTCGATAAAAAACAAGCCTGCGTCCACTCTTCAAGATCACACTTGAGTATTTCACCAACCTTGATCTTTTTTCAATTGTTCAAGGTTAAACCTTAAGTGTTTTGGCTAACACTAAACCTTACAATGTGTTTTTACAATAAAGGCTTACACACAACACTAAAGAATTACAAACAGATGAGAAAGAATTAACCCTTTAATTTTAACCCAACTCTCAGAAATTAATTTCTCTTCAACAACTTTGAAGATTAACAATTAATTTTCTTTACAAATTAAAAACTCAAAAATAAGCTCAAGAAGGCTTAAATGCTCAATAGTATGAATTAATGCAAGAATAGATGTTGTTCTTTTTCTTTTACTAACTCTATACTAACTTCATATCAATAGATTTCAACCAACTAAAGCCTTTTGGGTTCATTAAATGGGCATTTAATCAAAAACTCATACTTTCAACGACTATTTTTCTATTAGATTTTGATTTGTGGCCACGGCTACAAAGGAAGTAGCGGGCGCTACATATCCTGCGATGAAGAACTTCAAGGTTACGACTAGCTTGTAGCGGCTGTGAATTCAATAGGTAGCAAGCGCGACTTAACATGTAGCGGCTATGAATTATTATCCAAATTCTCCAAAAGGTTATTGTCACTCTGATCTCTTTCAGTAGCAAGCACTACTCCCCGTAGCAAGTGCTACTTTGATGCTCCCTTGGACACTTGAGCATCTGGACCTTCTAGACTCTATAATCGCAGTGGTGACATGTTTGTAGCGGTTGCTACTTGAGTCATCACATAAGTAGCAGCGAAAATATAAAGTAGTAGCTACATAGTGACATGTTTGCTACATGGTGACATGTTTGCTGCAAAGGATCATTTCATATATATATTGAAGCAAAAAGAACAAATAAGGCCAAAACATTAAAAAAAAAAACCTTTAATATCCAAAAACATAATTAAAGAAGATAATTACAACAAAAAAGATAACAATTATCCAAAATTGACCAAAAATGGTCACAAAATACAAAAACTAATGAAAGCAAAGAAAATCCTAAAATTTAGGAAACAGCAGCATGAGAATCAATTTTGTCACTTTCCTCTTCAATTATAGCAGCTACAGCCACTCCTATAGTAGCAATGTCGACGAAGGTTTCCATAGGATTTATGTCTTTCTCGACTTGAACATCAACGTTCGGGCTGAAGGCTTCATTACCAAAGTCTGAGGGAGAGGAAGAAGCCACCTCAATCTCATTGAAAGTAGCTTGCATCTCTCTTTGTTGCCTTTGGAGCCGATGTATTGCTCTTTTGAGGTAGGCCTGTGAAGTAGTGAGCTCCGAGACGTGATCATCCAAACTTTGAATCCTGAAAAGCACATTGTACTTAAGCGCATCAAGTCGTCCGTTAATAAGCGTGGCTAACGCAGTGAAATCAGCAGGAGGAGGTGCTAAAGAAACTAGAGCTACTGGTGGTGCTGGAATTATAGGAGGAGGAGGAACATTATCATGTTCTGGTTCGATGTCCTCATTCCCAACCACCGGTTCTTCCTTCAAAATGAAGTTTCGATCCTGATTTTTTACTACTATGGACATCTTGGACAGGGTAAGCATGCCGAGGAACTTTTGATCATCATACTGATGGATTAAGGGTTGAAAGGTAGTGGTTTCAGGGTTAAACCTACATTGAGGGTTAGGGTTGGAACGTGTTAATTCCACTAAATGACCAATCACAATGTCGTTGGTCTTTTGTTTTGATAGCGAATCAAAATGATTTGTAAGCCAACGATCGGAAGCTAGCTTGTGATTCTTTTCAATACACCATAAATAGAAAAGGTTAGATTTGAGCATGACACTATAGCTAGTGCCTCTGGTGTTTATGGTGTAAGCCATGATGCGATGTATAATTTTAAGTGCAAGGCTTCAATGCTTGTAGGTTTAGATGTCCTAGGGTTAAAATCAAGATCGAGTCTTGTGATTTCCCTCCAAAAAACATTCTCATTGAAAGTTTTAGGGTAATTATCTAACCCATGGTAAAAAAATTCAAAGATTTGACATAAACGGTCTCGACCTAGGGTGTATGGTTGTCCTAACAACTTAAAATTCATAATACCATAGGTCTTACTAGCAGTGGTATTGACCTTAAGAGTTGAAAAGAACTTAAGTACTAAAAGGAGAAAACATGGGTAGGTTGTGCTAGCCATTGAAATCTAATTGACCACTTCCAATTTGGCCCTTACTAGGTCAGTTAATCCTAGACTACCCAGAGCACCCCAATCCACATACCTTGAGGGAAGAATCGAGTGATTGGTCATGAGTATGTCGAATTTCTTCTTCTACTCAGGTGTCAGAGAATGAAATAGAACATCATGGTCAGATGGTTGAAGCTACTCCTAAGTTATGGGTTGCGAGGTTCAACAACCTTCTCTTTTCCCTTCCGAGTTCGAACAGGTGGAAGATGAGGTGATTGAGACTCAATTTCAGAGGAGAGAGAAACTAAGGATTTAGAGGTAGTAGATTTGGAAGTTTTGGCTCATTACAGTCCTAGGATGTGGGTACTGTCAGTGACAACCAACACCCTTAAAACTCCTGTTATATCAAAATACTATCCTATAATAATCATATTCAATATTCAATTATATCCATGATTCAATCTCATATAAAAATAACTCATATATCTATCCCATTTCAGGCCTAATATTAACAACATATAATATGTTTATTTACAGACCAAAATTATGTATATTGCATTATCATAATCTAATCATAATTATAGACCATTTATATTACAAACCATGGAGCTAAACTAGATTAAAAACAAAAGTACAAAAATATTAAGTAATTACATGTCCAAAATATACTGCAGGTTCCTCGAGGTAGAGATTGGAACCGCTTTAATATTATGAACCTGAAAATGTTAAACCACAAATTGGGTGAGTATAAAAATACTCAGTGAACTCACTATATACCAAGTTACATGCAGAAAAGGTTACGGGTAACAAAAGATCAGGATTAATAACCAAGGGTTGAGTTTACGCACAACAATGCTCAAAGAAAAATAATTTAGGTAATATCAAGTAGACAGTATCAATATTGTAGCAATAAATAGGATTGGGTCTCAACAAGGGTCAATTATGGGTCTGTGTGTGCAAGAGACAGATGAAAGAGGTCTGTAGCTATAGTCGAATGTCCATTATATGCATAAGGTGGGTCAGAACTTATGGCTGAGATAAGTCCCTTCCCAGCTAGGCCCACCTGGATAATTAGCCCTGTTCAGTAGGTCACTGTGCACAGAACTAATGGTTTTCCCCTACTACCCCATCAGTATAGTAGTTATGTCAAATTCACACACATAAGGTAACAAACATTATACAAATCATCAATGAATCTATTTCCATGATCGGATATCAATAAATATACAATATTTATCAATATCAGTCTGTAATCAATAGTTATAACAAATTAATTACTTATTGGTACGATATCAATAGTAGATTTAACAATGAACTCATTAACCAAGAATGGAATAAGATACAAAAAAGTTTAATAACTACCATTGTCACCAGTGCCATTGACTAGCTAATGTCGCTGGCGACAATGGCGTTGGGCAAAAGCATTTAACATAAGATATCAAAGTTTCATTCAGAACTTTCATCGAAAGTAGGTTTAGCAGTGCCAACAATTAATAACATCAATTGTATCAAAATAGCTTGAAAAAGGAAAGGAAAAAGCAAAGAAAAATTATGGGCAAAAGTTCAAATGGCCATTCGGCCAACCATCACTTCACAAGGCAATATTCCAAAATTCATTCCAATGGTTTAGGCATGTAGTTTGGCATATAGAAAGCTCACCTAATACTCCAAATTTGTAAAAATTCTACCGAAAAATCCAATTCATTATAATAGGCAAGAGTCATAATTTTGCTCCAAAATATTCTCTACACAAAATAATCACATAATTAGCATCTAATGGATGCAATTAACTATATTCTAACTAAAATTAATACTAACTAACACTAATTCAAAATATGAAAATTGACATAAATTAATTAGAGTTTCCAAATGGATAATTTTCACTAACTAGCTTAAGTGATGAAATCCATTTCACTAACCATCTTAACTAACATCTAATTCAACTAATTAATCCATAAATTAAAAGAAAACAACAACTTACTAATTTGATGAATAATGAACAAAATCTTTCTTCCAATGAACACAAAAATTCCTTTAGTTTCTTTGTTGGATTTTAATAGAAACAAGCTATTTAGATTAGACTTAAAAAAAAATTTATGGGTTTTCTTTGCAAAAAGAAGCAAAAATGGATGGGCTAGCTACTAGGAGAATTATACCATAGAGGGAGGGGATGAAGGAAAGGAGAAGAAGAAGAAGAAGAAGGCTAATTGGATTTTTATTTGGGGTATTTTTGTGTATTTGCAAAGAAGGACCTAGTATTTAGGTATTTAGGTTTTTACCCGATTCCTTTCTGTAATTTATTCTGATTATTCTGTTAGGATTCAAGTTTTGGTGTGGGAAGTGAAATGGATCCTTTTGAGCTACTCTATTTATTAAAAATGGTTTTAGGTCAATTTTGGATCCTATACAATAGATTTTCAAAATTGCCCCCAAAGTTATCATAACTTACGATTTTTCCACTCTTTAAAATTTCAATGTCCCCAAAGGTTTTTTAGTTATTTATTTTCACTATAATTTTAAATAAATTTAACTAACTTAATCCCTCCAGGTCTGGATCAGAAATTCTTAATTTAGCTGGACTGTTATTTCCCCGAGCGGTGTAATTAACACCA
This sequence comes from Aleurites moluccanus, assembly GCA_948193065.1. Lineage (NCBI taxonomy): Eukaryota > Viridiplantae > Streptophyta > Magnoliopsida > Malpighiales > Euphorbiaceae > Aleurites > Aleurites moluccanus. The sequence goes on from CANXYC010170666.1 coordinate 11,790, forward strand.
ATATTTTCAAGAACAATGACACAAAAGTGACCCTGTTAGGGCTCAAAAATTTCCAAGTGTTATATTCCACCCCCTATAAATAAATTCGTTCTCAAATTTAAAATAATACATACCTGATTATTGGAATAGCTGTGGGTATCGAGCGCGCATATTGGCCTCGCTCTCCCAGGTGCAATCCTCCACATACTGGTTCCTCCAAAGGACTTTGACCATTGAAATCACCTTATTGCGAAGCTGCTTGACTTGCTGATCAACAATCTCCATTGGCATTTCCTCATAAGTCAAATCCTCCTTTATCTCGATGTCCTATAATTCCAATATATAAGATGGATCCGCTATATACTTACGGAGCATCGATATATGGAACAAAGGATGAACATGGCTCAGGTTAGGTGGTAAAGCCAATCGATAAGCAACATCTCCAACTAGTTCCAAAATCTCGAATGGCCCAATATATCGAGGTGATAGTTTACCCCTCTTTCTGAACCTCATCACTCTTTTTATAGGAGAAACCTTAAGGAATACATGATCTCCCTTGGTAAACTGTACAACCTTATGCTTCAGATCGGCATAACCTTTCTGCCTGCTAAAAGCAGTCTTCATCTGCTCCTTAATGATAAACACTTTCTCTATGGTTTCTTTAATTAAATCTGGGCCTTCTAAATTCTTTTCCCCTAGTTCCACCCAACATACGGATGATCGACATTTCCTACCATATAATGCTTCATATGGAGCCATTCCAATAGGGGAGTGGTAAATGTTATTATATGAAAACTCATTCAGCGGTAAGTACTGATCCCAATTACCTTTGAAGTCTAAAACACAGAGTCGGCGCATATCCTCCAATGTCTAAATAGTTTTCTCGGACTATCCATTAGTCTATGGATGGAAAGTTGTACTAAATCTCAATTATGTACCCAATGCCTCTTGGAATTTTTGCCAAAATCTGGATGTAAACTGTGTCTCTTGATTAGAAATGATCATCAGAGGAACACAGTGGAGTCGAACTATCTTATCCACATAAAGTTGGGCATACTATGATGCTTTATAATTGGTCTTTACCTCCAAAAAATGAGCAGACTTGGTTATTCTATCCATAATCACCCATATAGAGTCATACCCTCGGGTAGTCCTCGGTAGACCAACTATAAAGTCCATAGTAACCTGCTCCCACTTCTATTCTGGCAATTCAATCTCTTGTAACAACCCTGATGGCTTCTGATGCTCAAATTTAACTTGTTGACAAGCTAGGTAGCTTGACACAAATCTAGCCACATCTCGCTTCATGTTAGGCCACCAGTAAAACTGTCTCAAGTCATGATACATCTTTGTAACACCAGGATGGATACTATAATGAGAACAATATGCTTCCTTCATCATCTGTTCCCATAATCCATCTATATTTGGCATATGCAATCATTTGCCACACTTCAATACACCATCACTAACTATAAAATCTGTAGCATTTCTATTCAGAACATCTTGTTTTAGCTTCACAAAGTAAGGATCCTGAACTTGAGCTACTATAATCATATCTATTAATAGTGGTTTAACCCGAAATTGGGCTATCAGAGTCTGGTTACGATCCTGTAATCCCAACTCTAACTGAACTCCTATATCAATTAATTCTTGCATTTCCCGAATCAATGGTTTCCTAATATCTGAAATGTGAGCCAGGCTACCCATCGATTTCTGACTCAAAATATCAGCTACTACATTTGCCTTACTTGGATGATACAATATTTCATAATCATAGTCCTTAAGCAACTCCAACCATCTACATTGCCTAAGGTTCAGATCTTTCTGTTGCAAAATATACTGCAAAATTTTGTGATCTGTGTATGTTGTCTCTATAATGATTTTGATGATGTATTTGAAATCCAAAACAAATGTGTTAATCAATATAAATGATTATTTAACTTGTATTTAAGTTATTATTTCAAAACAAATATTCACGACCATGATTGTTATTAACGCTCGTGAACAAGATCAAGTCAAAACTAAAAGTACAAAAATATTAAGTAATTACATATCCAAAATATACTGCAGGTTCCTCGAGGTAGAGATTGGAACCGCTTTACTATTCTGAACCTAAAAATGTTAAACCACAAATTGGATGAGTATAAAAATACTCAGTGAACTCACTATATACCAAATTACATGCATAAAAGGTTACAGGTAACAAAAGATCAGGATTAATAATCAAGGATCGAATTTATGCATACCAATGCTAAAAAAAATAATTTAGGTAATATCAAGTAAACAGTATCAATATTGTAGCAATAATGGGTTGGGTCTCAACAAGGGCCAATTAGATAAGAGGGGTCTATAGCTATAGTCGAATATCCACCCTATACATAAGGTGGGCAAAACCTTATGGCTGAGACAAGTCCCTTCTTAACTAGGGTCTTGGACACTTAGCCTTGTCCAGTAGGCTACTGTACACAGAGCTGATGGTTTTCCCCTTACTACTCCATCAGTATAGTAGTTCTGTCAAATTTACACACATAAGGTAACAAACATAATACAAATCATCAATTAATCCATTTCCATGATATGATATCAATAAATATATAGTATGTATCAATATCAGTCTGTAATCAATAGTTATTACAAATTAACTGCTTATCAGTGTGATATCAATAATAGATTTAACAATGAACTCATTAACTAAGAATGGGATAAGATACAAAGAAGTTTAATAACTACCATTGTCACCAGTGTCATTGGCTAGCGAATGTCGTTGGCGACAATGGCATAGGGCAAAGGCATTTAACATAAGATATCAAAGTTTCATTCAGGACTTTCATGAGTATATAGTGTGCATAGGTTTGAACATCATTTAGTGACTAATGGATGCATTATTGCCAAAGACCAAAGTACCAATAGCAAGTCCACAATGCCAACAATTAAGTAGGTTTAGCAATTCCAATAATTAATAACATCAATTGTATCAAAATAGCTTGGAAAAGGAAAGGAAAAACAAAGAAAAATTATGGGCAAAAGTTCAAATGGCCATTCGGCCAACCATCACTTCACAAGGCAATATTCCAAAATTGATTCCAATGGTTTAGGCATATAATTTGGCATATAGAAAGCTCACCTAATACTCTAAATTTGCAAAAATTTCACCGAAAACTCCAATCCTTCATAATAGGCAAAAGTCACAATTTTGCTCCAAAATATTCTATACACAAAATAATCACATAATTAGCATCTAAAGGATGCAATTAACTATATTCTAACTAAAATTAATATTAACTAACACTAATTCAAAATATGAAAACTGACATAAATTAATTAGGGTTTCCAAATGGGAAATTTTCACTAACTAGCTTAAATGATGAAATCCACTTCACTAACCATCTTAACTAACATTTAATTCAACTAATCAAACCATAAATTAAAAGAAAACAACAACTTACTAATTTGATAAATAGTGTCCAAAATCTTCCTTCCAATGAACACAAAAATTCCTTTGGTTTCTTGGTTGGATTTTGATGGAAACAAGCTAATTAGGTTAGACTTATAAATTTTCTATGGTATTTCTTTGCAAAAAGAAGCAAAAATGGATGGGCTAGCTACTAGGAGAATTCGGCCATGGAGGGAGGGAGAGAAGGAAAGGAAAAGATGATGAAGAAGAAGGCTAATTGGATTTTTATTTGGGGCATTTTTGTGTATTTGCAAAGAAAGACCTAGTATTTAGGTATTTATGTTTTTACCCAATTCCTTTCCATAATTTATTATGGTTATTCTGTTAGGATTCAAGTTGCGTGGGAAGTGAAATGGCTCCTTTTGAGCTACTCTATTTATTAAAAATGGTTCTGGGTCAATTTTGGATCCTAGACAGTAGATTTTCAAAATTGCCCCAAAGTTGCCATAAATTATGATTTTGCCACTTTTTAAAATTTCAGTATCCCAAAGGTTTTTCAGTTCTTTCTTGTTACTTTAACTTCACATAAATTTAACTAATTTAATCCCCCCTGGTCTTGATCAGAAATTCTTAATTTAGTCGGACTGCTATTTCCTCGGGCGGTGTAATTAACGCTGTTATTTTCTGTAATAGTATCACAAAAGTGACCCGGTTGGGGGCTAAAAAAATCATGGGTGTTGCACATACCCTTTTTTTCCAGGTAGGGTTTTGGTCCTTTTGGGAGGCATTTGATCAGTAAAAATGAGGGGAAAAGAGAGAGAGAGAGTTTGAGAGGCTTGAATTAGAGTTTCGCATTAAAGGGAGTAAATAAGAGTTTAGGTTTTGAAAGAATGACTGAAAAAGTGGGATAAATTTTTTTTTAAAAAGTCTCAATAACAAACACTATAAATAAGTCGCGGCTGCTACTTAATTAAATAGCAACCGCTACTTACAAGTCACGGCTACTACTCATGAGTAGCGATTGCTACTAAGAGATACAAAAACATCAGTAATAGTGTAGCTAAATTTATATGAAAACATGAAATTTTTCCAGATTCACGAGGGCTACAGTTTGAGTAGCGGCTATTACTTTGGAATATGCAATAAGGTGCACTAAAGCTCAGAGTAGCGGACACTACAAATAAAAACAATGCAAATTAAACAAACATAGTAACATAAAGCAAACACTCATCATTTCAACTTTTTAACTTCATTTCCATCCAACATCCCTTATTCATATTTAATAAAATTTAAATGCTCCTCATTTAAGGGCTTTATAAAGATGTCCGCAAGTTGATCATTTGAAGCAGCAAAATCAAAAGCAACACTATAACTTAACACATTATCTCTAAAAAAATGATGTCTAATATCTATATGCTTGCTCCTAGAATGTTGAACATGATTCTTTGATAAATTGATAGCACTAGAGTTATCACACTTAATAGAAATCTTATCCAAATGCATTCCTAAGTCATTAATTTATTGTTTCATTCACAAAACTTTTGCATAACAATAAGCGGCTGCCACATATTCAACTTTTAACGGTGAATAAAATCACAAAATTTTGTTTCTTACTAAACCAAGAAATAAGGCAATTTCCTAGGAATTGGCAAGTACTGGAGGTACTTTTTCTATCCTTGCAACTACCGGTAAAATCAGTATCATAATAGCCAATTAAACTAAAATGCGTGTTTTTTTTATACCAAAGTCCTAGATCTTGTGTACCAATCAAATATTTTAAAATTCTTTTGACCGCATGCAGATGAGACTCTTTAGGACATGTTTAAAAACGTGCACATAAAGACACGACAAACATAATATTCGATCTACTAGCAGTTAAATAAAGTAAACTCCTAATCATACATCTATATTTCTTCTCCTTAATAGGCTTGCCAAGATCATCTTTGTCAAGTTTGACGGTGGAGCCAATTGGAGTTCTACTTGCTTTTGCTCTATCCATTCCAAACCTTTTGAGAAGTTCCCTTGTGTACTTTAATTGGTTGATGAAGATACCTTCCTCACATTATTTGATTTATAATCCAAGAAAGCACTTTAATTCTTCCATCATGCTCATTTCAAACTCACTTTGCATGCATGAAGAGAATTTCTTATATAAAACCTCATTAATAGCACCAAATATCATATCATCAATATATATTTGCACAATTAACATGTTAAGCATGTCATTTTTTATAAAAAGAGTTATATCAACTTTTCCTTTTGAAAAATCATTATTGATTAAAAACGTGCTAAGTCTATCATACCAAGCTCTAGGAGCTTGTTTAAGACCATAAAGAGCTTTTTGAAATTTGTAAACATGATTTGGAAAATCAAATTGTTCAAAACTGGGAGGTTGTTCAATATAAACTTCCTCCTCAATAAAACCATTTAAAAAAATACTTTTGACATCCATTTGATACAACTTAAAGTTCATGTGGCATACAAATGCAAGTAACTTTCTAATAGCCTCAAATCTAGCCACTAATGCAAAGGTCTCATTATAATTTATTCCTTCCTCTTTATTATACCATTTTTTCACCAATCTAGCCTTATTCCTAGTAATTACACCAACCTCATCTAGTTTGTTTATATACACCCATTTGGTACCTATGATGGCATGGTCTTATGGACTAGGAACCAAGGTCCAAACCTTGTTCTTCTCAAATTGGTTCAATTCCTCTTTCATTGTCTCAACCCAACTTTCATCCTCTAATGCCTCATTGATATTCCTAGGTTCAATCTAGATATGAAGGTTAGGTTGTTCACCATTTCTTTGAAAAAGGATCTTAAGGCTATACTCTTAGAGGGTTTACCAATTATAAGGTCTTTTGGGTGGTACTTTTTGAATTTTCAATCTTTTGGAAGTTCAACATTAATAGGAGGAGTTTTTATGGACTTAGAAGGATCTCCAAGGTCATTAAGGTCCTTTATAGATAATTTAACAAAAGGCTCTAAATTAAGAGATGTATTATGCATATGATCAAATATGTCATCATTTTTAACATGTTCAAATATGTACACATCAAATGGACTAACTCATCAAATATAACATGCATGGATTATTCAACAACCAAAGTTCTTTTGTTAAAAACTCTGTAAGTTTTGCTAGAAGTTGAATAGCCCAAGAAAATACCTATATTCATTTTGGAATCAAATTTTCCAAGATTATCCTTGGTATTTAATATGAAACATTTGCATCCAAATACTCTAAGATATGAAATTATTGGTTTTCTTCTATTTCATAGCTTATGCAGAGTTTTGTTTAAAATAACTCTTATAAAAAGTCTATTTAAAATATAACAAGCATTATTGATAGCTTTAACCCAAAAGTACTTAGAAAATGAGTACTCATTGACCATAGTTCTAGCCATATCAATAAGTATTTTATTTTTTCTTTCTACAACTCTATTTTGTTGGGGAGTTCTTGGTGTAGAAAAATTATGAAAAATACTCATTTTATCTCAAAAGGTTTTAAAATCATGATTAACAAATTATTTTTCATAATCACTTCTCAAAGATGTTATATAAAAATCTTTTTTCATTTTTAACTCTTTTAACAAAAGATTTGAATTTTTTAAAACTTTCATCCTTATAAGCAAGGAATAATACCCTAGTAAATCTAGAGTAATCATCAACAATTACAAATGCATATTGTTTACCTCTAAAACTAGATGTTCTACGAGGGCCAAATAAGTCCATATACAAAAGTTATAGAGGTCTAGTAGAAAAAACAATATTTTTTGTTTTAAAGGAACTTTTGACATGTTTGCTCATTATACATCACAAATTTTATCTTTATGAAACTTGACTTTGGGGAGACCAATTACAAGCTCATTAGGTTTAGGATTTTCAATGTGATCCATGCCTACATGGTCGAGTCTCCTATGCTACAACCATGCATCATCACAAATAAAAATCATACAATCAACATTATCATTATGCATGCTACTACTATCAAATATATAAACATTGTCAATTCTATAATCGACAAATAAAATTTTTTTATCCTTCAAAGCTTCAAATATCATTTTTTAGAAGTAAAGGAAATTTTATTTTCCATGTCATATAATTGAATCATACTAATTAAATTGTACTTAAGGCCATCAACCAACAACACATATTAAAGAGAAAGTTTATCGGTCTCACCAATTTTCCCAATTCTAATAATTTTACCTTTACTATTATCTCCAAAGGTCACCTTCCCTCATTTTTTCTCGTCCAATTTTGAGAGAAAACTAGCATCGCCGGTTATATGTCTTGAACATCCACTATCCAAATACTATGACTCTTTTTTTCTTGTGGATTATAAGAACACCTATAAAAAAGAAAATTTATTTTATTTTAGGTACCCAAATGCTTTTGGGTCCTTGGGGGTTAGCATCAACATAACCTAAATGCACATTTCTAATATGGCATTTGAAGTTAGAATGACCAAATTTCCCACAATGGTAATATCTCAAATGAATTATAGACTTTTGTTGAGAGTTTGTCCTATGATGTGGTTTGGACTGATATTGAGGCCAATGACCATCATTAGATTTTGGTATAGAATAAGTATTCATTGGTCTTCTAAAATAAGAATTTTGCATGACATATTTATGCACTTTAGTCTTAGGCCTAGCATTTTTAGATGGAAGTATATAAGTCATGTGAGCATGTGAGTTTGACGCCTTAACAAATGTGGTCTTAGATGTAGATGGGGCATCCCCTCCATTATAACCAAGTCTATATTTAATAGTAGGACACCTACGGGACTCAAGTATTTTGCCCAAATTTTTTTTGCCTTTACAAAGTTTGGACATGCAAGTATCATGAGAATTTAACTTATTTTTCAACAAAGTATTTTCATTCTTTAGCTCATTGCATTTTTTATCTCTAAGGTCAATGGTCTTTTTCAATTCTACTTTAGATGCATTTATTTCACTTATTTCAAGTTTATAAGCATCACATGCATCTAAGACCTATTTGGACATTTCTTCCAATTTATCATATTTGTTTTGCAACTTATGATACTTTGAAAGTAATGATTCCATAATTTGCATGACATCATTATTAGAATTAAATCAAAATTACTAATCTCACTTGAAGATGTATCCTCTTCGATTGTCATGAAGCAAAGGTTGGCCACTTCATATTTGCTTGCTTCCTTCTCTTTATCGGAGTCACTTGAATCATCCCAAGTGGTCGACAATGCCTCATTCTTAAAGTTTTTCTTGTTTTTCAACCTTGGACATTCTGCTTTAATATGATCTATTAGACCTTAAGGTCTTCTTCATACTTATTTTGATGGTTACAAACACCAAATTATTGGACTAATAAGTTTGTTTGATTATGTGCAAGAATTTTCAAGAATTTCTCTGAAGTATTACAGAATGCTGCTTAGTCGCGGGCGTGACCAGTTGTAGTCGCAAGTGCAACTCTAGATACAAGCTTGGTCACAGGTGCGACAAATCCAGTCAAAGTCTTGAAAAGTTTCAGGTCGCGGGCGGGACACTTTAAAGTCGCAGGCGCAAAATTAAAGTCCGGATAATTCAAGACATCCAGTAGCTTCAAGGTGAACAGCGTCCATCCAGTAGCGGGCGCGACACAAGGTAGTCGCGGGTGCGACTAAGTGAAGTCGCGGGTGTGACAGAATGATTCGCGGGCATGAAATTAAAGTTTGCATAATTCAAAACATCCAGTAGCTTAAGATTGAATAGTGTGATTCAGTCGCGGGTGCGACCAAATAGATTTGCAGGACTGTTCAAGCTCAGTCATAGGTGTGAAGAAGTTCAGCAGAGTTTGAAAGTTGGATCTCGCAATAAGTCGCGGGCGCGACAGTTTCAGTCACGGCCGCTACTTGGAAAAATTCAAATATGGTGTTCTTCGAGCCAAAAAGGAGTGAAGTCAGTCGAGGGCGCGACGGTCCGAGTCGCGGGCACGACTCACCTGTAAAATAGCCATTGGAGCGAATTTTCAGGAGCATTTATTGCGGGAAAATGAGTCTAAACAACTCTTTCTTCACTTAAGACTATAAATATGAGTTGATTTGTATTAAATGAATATAGAACAACCTTTAAACAAGTTCATAATCATTTATTGCTAGATCATTCATATTTATTGTGTAAAATCAATTTATACTTGTATTTATTGTAAAAGGTTGTGTGTGAACCTAGTTTGAGAAAAACACATTGTATAAGGTTAAAGT
>CANXYC010170757.1:0-17501 GCA_948193065.1 Aleurites moluccanus
TATACTATTTGATTTGATCAAATCATTTGATCTCATAAAGATGCTGACATTGGGATGTTTGAGTATAGCATGTGGATGCTTACTAGGAGTAGTAAGTACATCGGAGTGATCGTAGGAGATAGTCATATGGAAATCTAAACAATGTTAATGACATATTAGTAACATCTCAGCCTAAACTTTATCTGACCCTTAAAAGGGAATTTAGGGGGGAAAATTTTTCTTTCTTTTGAACATGTAAATATTATGTATTTATGCATGAAATTGATAGTTATACATGTTGTATGAGATAATTTTATGCATAGAAGTGGTTTAAAGGCTGTTAGGACAAAATCGGGAAATTTTGAGTTTTTGGTGAACTGGGGCCAAAATGGTCATTTCACACCCCCTTCGAATTTTCATGGATTTAACACTATATTTGAAGGTAGAAAATAATTTAAGGAGTTGAAAATGATATTATTAAGTTTATTTGAATAATAGTTGGAGAATTAAACTCGGTTGAAAATAGTTCCCAGTAAGCTGCTCAATTGAGGTGATTAAGGTGCTTCTTTTGAACTAAGTATATTTTGGTCTTTTCCTTTCCAATATGGAGTTATAGAGTGTATGCAACCTTATGGAATCATTTTAGGCTTGATTAAATCTAACCATTAGATGAAAAGATGAAGAAATGGATGGTTGGATGGCTAGGTTTCACCAAAAGTACCATAAACCTAAAGCATAGGATCACATCTTTGATATTTAAGTTGATTTTTCCCACCTCTTCCATTGTTCATCTTCTTCCTCAGCCAAAATATGCAACAAACTTTCTCTTTCTTCATTTGAAGTTTTGGCCACCATTCACCCATCTCAAATTTTATTGTTTTCTTTCAATCTTTAATAGAAATAGGTAAATTCCATCATCCTAAACACTAATATAGCCATAGAATTCAAGGAAAAACTAGAAAAAGGAACAAATTAATTCATTGAAGTTTTTGAAGAATTTTTGGTAAGTTGTTGGTTTTGAAGTTGTTTTGATTCAATTATGTTTATATGATGTTCCTTGATGTTTATTAGTGATCAAAACATATTTTATATGGTTAGAATTCAAAAGAATGGATTGAAACCCTAATAGGAAGAACTTTGAATCAAAGTGTTGTTTTGATGGATTATTTGCTTCAAATGTTGTTTATTTGATGTGTATAACATGAATTGATGGTTGAATGATTGAAACAAACTGAATTGGAGGAAGAAACAAAGTGGTCGAATGTGAGGTGCTTAGGTTTAGGCTGATGTTTGATGATTTTTATAGGTCTAAATGATGGAATGAAGTGTATTTGATATGAATGTGATGAATTAATGGTTAAATGATGGAAAGGAATCCATTTGAATTGAAACATGTTTTGGCCGAATGTGAAGAACTAGAACGGTGAGTTGTGTTTTGATGTTTGTTAGGTTAAAATGCCTAAATGTTATACATTTGATGTTTATATATGTTAATTGATGGAATGGCATTGAAAAATGGATAAAAGGAATGAATTCTATCTAAGTTGGTTAATATGGACTTTGTCAGTTTAAGGTGTTATGCTAATGTGATTAACAAAGTGAAGTTTGAATATGGTTAAGTATTGAAATTGATGGAAATGTGTAAGTTTAAATGTATGAAAGATGATTGATTTGGGTACTTTGAAAGTAATCTTGAATATGGTGTATGTTTGGTATATAATGCTAAGTTAAGTGTATATGAGTTTGTAAAATGATATATATGTGATGTATATGTAAAATGTAGGCTAATGGTGATGATAGAATGGACTTATAGCATAAAGGAATGAGAAATGTATAAAATGTTCAAAGTGTAGTTAATAGTGCATACAGTGTATGCCTTATGTGATTTGATGTGTTTTTGTGTAAATGATATGTTTTGTAATGACTTTATAACTTATCGGAGTGTTATATGTGATAATAGGTGAACCGTCGAATACTCCTGCTCAGAGTGTCGAGCGGCGGGCTGACTAGGGCTCGGGATAAGTGGATTTAGGGAACAAGTGCTTTGATTGTAATAGAGGTGAGTCCTTATGTATAATCATGCATGAATTGCATCATATATGTTATATTATTTCATTTGAGCCATAAAAATGAAGTTTGATACCCAAAATTACATAAAGTACAAATTGGCCCATAAATAAGCCCACCGAAACGACCTAAAATAACCTAAACTTTGCCTGGTCATAAAATGAAATCTAGAAAGCCAATTGGGCCACCACTTGGCCCAATCATCTAGTCTCGACCTAAGCTTTGAAACGGTACCTCATGGCCCACCTAAATCTTTTGGTAACATAGTTAACTAGAAACTACTAAAAAATCCCAAAACGGACCCATAACGGCGGTAAATTTTTGACAACTTTCAATTTTATTCTATTATTCTTTATATATGTATATATGATTGTTCTACTGCTATATAAAGTATAAATATTCCATATTTATTGTTATTTGAAGACACACTCATATGATATTAAATCAGGGCTATTTCGATGGTATAACGGGTAAGTTCCATCGACTGTGTACACACTGTGTTTTTATGGACCCTTGCTAGAGAGGGATGTTATATTCTCTAGTCATAGGGAAAATATCTCTTACGTGGTTAATGTGTTTGTGGACCCCTACTAGGGAGGGATGTTATATTCCCTAGTGCACTTTATGATAATGTTGAGTACTGAATTTTAGAAATAACCCCAATCCTGTTATATCATATGTGTGTTATCTTGTACATTGGGAATTTATATGGTTATATGTATTTGGATACTTGTATGGATATGTATCTAAATACTTATATGAATTCTATATTGATTCTTATATAGATACTTGATTTATTATTCATTTGCTATTTTATATTGAATTCTTCAGGCCATATATGGGCAATTACATTATCATGATCATTTACTGCATTTTTCTACATTTGGATTCACTTAGTATTTTTATACTCACTCCCTTAGTGTTTTACAATTTTCAAGTCTACAGTGAGGCACGTTTTCCATTGGCATCTCCTACGCCTGCCTTGGAAGTTTACTAGTTGATTATGTAAATATCAAGCTCCAAAAGTATATGTAAATAATGTACAGTTTAGAGGTTCCATGGTACTGTAAATTAAGGATTGGCATGTACATATATGAGTATTTGCATCATTATAGTTTTGCATAATGATTATACTATGGATATAAATGATATGCTATGTATAGAAATGACTGAATTTACAGATGTGTTTATATTGAGTTGATATTGGAGATCCAAAGGGATCCTTGATTTGAGATAGATGTTGAAGTATATAGTGGAAGTGTTTATTGCATGTTTTTCAGCTGGGCATACTCCTTATACAAAGGAGATGCTGCCCAATTTTTTATAGAATTGTCAAGCTATATTAAGCTTATTGTTGAATTGTATGCCATATAGTATAGTTGATTGGCTTTTTCATAGTACTGGTAGCTTAAGCAACACCCATACCTTAGGACCATCGCGGCTCCTAAGTTGGGTCGTGACAATATGACCTTTCTGATCTGACTTTAGCTTTCTACATGAATTCAAATTGTTTTTGCATCTTTTATTAAGGAATTTTCAATACTTTTTCATCCTAAATGATTCAAAACTAATCCTAATGATCCTAAGTGTTTTAAACTTAATCAAAATAATTTTTAAACAAAGAAAAGAACAATAAACAGTAGCTAAAAATATAAATATGAGTTTTATGAAAAAGGAACCTAAGCATGCTTTCTAGGTTTTTTAATCTAAATTGATTAAATCTTTAATTAAGATGATTAAATATCATGTAAACACAGGTTCTTAGTTCAATCTTTGTTCATATTTAAAAAATATATATACAAAGAAAAGAAAAAGGATCACATGGATTATTATCAATCCATGTGATTATACCCAAATAATTCACATGGTTGCTAAAACAAAAAGAAATAAGAAATTACTAAAACCTGCACACATCAAGGCTCTGCAAATCGCCCTCAAGTTTCATTTGTCGTATGGATGATTTTGAATGCCAAGATAATCAATGCTTGAAGAGGATTGCTTGTCGTCAAGTTTTTACTTTGATTCAATTGAATATACTCACTTTAACAAGAACACTATCAAGAACGTTCTTGAGAAGATTTTAAAAGAAGAAGGAATAAAACTAGATTTGGTTCCTTCGATTCTTGAGAAAATAATTAATTTGTATACTTGCGATAAACTTGATTAATTGATTAATAAAAAATCTTTAGTTTCTTTATAGTAAGATTAATAAAAAATAAGTTTAGTATTTGATTGAGAGAATTATTTTGCCAAGAGCTTAGGCGTCAAAATTTGGATCTCCAAACTAGTGAGGGTGAATGCCTATTTATAAGCTTCTACCACCACTTGAATAAGAAAAAACAAGAGTAAAAGACTCATTTTAGTTTTATTCAAATTTCATAAGTAATAAAACATCTAAACAACCACAATGTAGCTTCCGAAATAGTTTTAGGATTACTTGCCAACCAAGAACCCCTAAAGCTTCCTTTTTTGCTTTCAACTCAAAACTTTTATTTTGATTAAAATATCAAATATAAACCTTTTTAGAAGCTAAATTGATACAAAAACAGACATGAAATCTAAAGAAAAATTGGATCGGGAGTGGCAGAGGGGAGCGGAGGCGTGAGCGAACAGGCCCAAAGCTTACCGGCTCCTAGAAGGTCCATATGGCCCTTCCTTTGGCCGTGCGGCCCTTCCTTAGACCATGCAGCCCTGCAAGCATCCATATGGTTGTGGCAAGAAACCACAGACCAATGGTTGTCTTACAGGCTCTACAGCTTGCCGCAAATGGGCCCGTCGACCCTTCGTACGCTCGTTCATGGGTACGATCCATCCGAAATAATTCGAAACTTTTCAAAAATCTTTAAAACTATTTCTAAACTCCTTTTAACTGAAAAAAATAACTTAAATTGGCTTTGGACTCATACGGACCCAATGGCTTATCGCAAATGGGCTGGCAACCGCCTGTTGGCTCGATTTGCATTCAAACCACTAAATATAGCCTGAAATGACCCAAATATATTTTGACATATTTTCTATTGAAAAATCATCAATTACTGAAAAATCATCAATTGCTAAGACAATCCTATCAATTTCCTCAATCCAAAAGCAAAAGTAATCACTTTGACAAGCAACCTTCTTATCACGATCTCGATTCTTGATACTACATTATTGGGTTTCGACTATAGCTCAAGGTGTGTCGAAAATTGGTGTCAACAATTATGATACTGAATGTAAGTTTAACTACAAACTTCCACATTATATACATTAGTATATCATATGTTTAGTGTATAACATGTTCATTTACTGCAAACTAATATTACTAGAGAAAGAGTTATACATACTAACGGCAATAAGAGAATTGGAAATGAGCCTGAACCTAAGTTTATGATATAGAAGAAGCAAGGATTCAAGAATTGGGGGAAATAGTTTATCATAGCCTCACAACTTTAGGTATTAAAAGGAATACTAGTGGTTAAAATGTTTGATTTATATGATAAGTGTTGATATTGAGTTATTACTTGTTAAATATAGGCAAACGCATAACAAAAAGTACAAGCCAAGCCTTCATCTTCAAAAGGAAAGGTAAGAGAGTGTCAATTACAAAAGCATGTCAAGCTACTCAAGTATCCTCAACTCAAGAAAAAAATGCATGACTTTTGTCAATAATGCCAAATTGCCAATTAACACAGTGTTGAATGTAATTATGTGTATTAGCCATAATTTTTATTTTGTTTACTGCTGTAATGTTGTAAAGCAAACTCAACTTGGTTAAAGGCCATATCTAAGGCTTTCTTAGTATAAAGGTCATATCTATGGCAATTTTTAATGTGAAGGCCAAATCTACAGCTATATTTTTTTGTATAAAGGCCATATCTACAACAATATTTTTTGGTGCAATATCTAAGGCCATTATGCTATACTCTTTGTTATTTATGAAGTATTATAATGAACTAATGCTTAATTCATCCACTTCTTTGTTCAGTTTGTTAGAACTTTCAGTCTTAACATGCTCATTTTGATGGTTACAAATAATTAATTTAATTATTAATATTATTTGCTTGATTATATGCAAGATAGACAAATAATTAAATTTCAGGTTTTTAGGAATTAAAGAAATCGCTGGCACTACTCTAAAAATCACAGTCGTGACACAAGAGTCATAGACATGAATAAGAAGTCGCGGCTATTACTAAGGAGCTCATAAAGAGGCAATAGTTTAAGTCTCAGGAAGAGTGATATTCGCCAGTACTAAAGTTGGAGTCGCGACTGCTACTAAGAAGCTCAAAAAGAGGCAGTAGCTTTAGACCTGGGTAGAGGAATATTTGTGGGATGAAATACTAGAGTAGCAGGCGCTACAAATGGAATCACAGCCACTACTAGGAAAATTTGCAGACGCAAATAATAGAATCACAATCGCTATCAATTCGCCCCCCTCTTAGTTGCCAAAGGACTTTCATAGTTTTTGTTATTGTTATCTTATATGTGGAATCACTTTGAAACATTTATAATTTTTCAACATGTATTAGGCAAAAAGGAAACAACAATTAATGTAGACAATGTACATAATTGTTGCAATGAACATTAGGCAATATACATTGTCAAGATCTTCTAGTTGACATTTTATCGAACATGTAATGAACATGTCTCAAACATACTTTTCATTCATAAACTATTGTCGATATATTCAATAATAATTAACTACAAACATCCCAAATACATCTAAAATGCTACCTTTCTATATATATCCAAAATACATCCTCCAAACGGAATTCAACACCTTCATTTTAGTAAGATTATAACAGACAATACAAAAATAGCAACCCATAGACACCTTTCTCTAACCTTGCTTCTTTGCATCTGCATTTCCATGCTCCTCACCCTCTGCAATAGCCTAAGTATAATTTTTTTGGCTCTTGTACACATTGGAGGATCAACCCACTGAAAAAACCCACAACCACCCTGCATTACCAATTTAATAAAGTTAAACAGATGGATTTACCAAATGGAACAATATAAACCAAATTTTTTCTAAATATTTGTGTTAACCACACTTACATTTCGTCTAAGTCTAATGCATGTCACGAATCTCCTTCTTGGGTTTTTATCCGTCTATGATGTCTTCAGAATGTAGGGATTCATATACCCACATTTTTGTTCTTCCATTTCTTCATCTCCTTCACCTTACTATGTTGCCTTCACCCATTCTCTTCAGCTATTAACCACTTTCAGTTTCCCTTCAACCAGTTTCGCCTATGGATACAAAGATTTCTCAATTTATTTTGAATTAATTTCTATCTCGTCTTCCTTTTGTCTTCAATCTATTGAACAATTAATATATAGAAAATTTTACCCATTTTTTACTATAAGAAATTATTTTAGTCAATTCACATATGGTAGCTAATGTAGCAATTTTAAGTGTCAAAAAAAGGACTCCACAGTGCTTATATGGCACTCAGGCGAACTATTTCTGGTGAAAAGCACCAGTTTGATGTCTTTTTGACCATTCAGACACTTGATTGTAATAATTTTTAGTTCAAGCATCAATATAGAAAAATTAAAAAATTTCATACACCAAATTTGTAATGACCCCTTTTTTCATGTTGGTTTGCTTGCTTTCAAGCGACCTTCTCACATACAAGTGAAAATTTATGTTTAATGAGAACAAAATTGACGAGTTGAAAAGTTAAATGAAGCATATTGAAAGTTTGAGATTGCATAATTTTTTATCAAAATTCATGTGTCAAAATATATAACTTCCAGTTTAATTGACCTGTCATGAACTTATATAAAAAAAAAAAGCATTTATTCTAGAGATTTTTTCAAAAATATAGAAAAAAATAAAAAATATTTTTTTTTTATTGTTAGAAAAAAAAATTCAAAAATACTTCATATCTAAAAATATTTTTTCAAAAATATTGCATATCTAAAAGTATTTTTTTTTTTAAATATGAAATATACTAAATATATACTAAACATATATCAAATATATACTATATATATATCACACATATACAAAAAAGAAAAAAAGAAAAAAAAAGGAATTGTAAAATTAAAAAAAAAAAGGTAAAAAAAAAAAGTATATTAGTGTAATATTTACTTTATTTTATTGGAACCGAACAGTGCTTTCGGCCGTACTCGATCAGATTCATGCTGGGCTGGAGGCAGCCCAGTTTCTATTGCAGCCCAATCTAAAAAAAGTCACTTCCTCATTTAAAACCCGTAGCCACATTTGGCCGTACGATTTATTTTCCATCTCTCGCTAATTTTCCCTCACTTTCCCGGGAAAAATCAGACCTGGTAAAATGGCTGAATGGACCCATCTCCCAAAAGACCTCCTAGAACAAATCTCCAAATGCCTGGAGACCTCCATTGATCTCCTTCGATTCCGCTCTGTTTGCACTTCTTGGCGATCCGCCATCTCTCGGAGATCTCGTCGCTTATCCGGCGCTTTCAGGATTCTTCCAAACGACGGAATTTCCCGAACCTCCTTCGGTTTCTATCTTTCCAGACGCACTATATTCCTCATTGGGTTACCCAATTCCCATACCCACAAGGACCAAGATGGCTGGCTAGTCAAAATCGAAGAAGATATCCCAGATAGAAAGCACTTGTTGAATCCTCTATCAAGGTATCAGTTAAATTCATTACCCAATAACTTTCCTCGCGTTTTGAATCTATTGAACTTTAGGGTTTGTGAATTGGGTCAAGAATATGTTTTGCATCACGTTAACTACAAATCGAATTCGACTCCGTTGACTGATGCTGGTAATTTGTACATGGAGAAAGTGGTAATGATTTGGCTAAATTCTGAAAGCGATTTTATGTTGCTTACAATCCATGTTTCAGGAAAATTGGCTGTTTTTAAAAGTGGTGATAAGAAATGGACTATAATACAAGATATGCCTTCTCCTTATGATGATGTGATTGTTTATAAAGGGAAATTTTATGCTGTTGATAACACAGGGAGAACTGTGGTTGTGGGTTTGAGTACAGAGTTGAGTTTGATTGCAAATCCTGTTTTTGGTGGTGACAAGAAGTATTTGGTTGAGTCCAGTGGTGAATTATTGTTAGTTGATATGTATTTGAGTATTGATACTGGGGAAGAGAGTTTGAGTTTTGGTGAGGAATTTTTTGAGCACCTTGCACAGTATATGAGTGAGAGGACTGTTAGGTTCAAGGTTTTTAAATTGGATGAAGAAGTGCAGAGCTGGATTGAGGTGAGAAGCTTAGGCGATCGTGTGTTGTTTTTAGGTGATGATTCTACCTTTTCTGCATCAGCTTCGGATCTTTCTGGATGTAAAGGGAATTGTATATTTTTTGTGGATAATTTCTTTTATTCAAGGGATGATTACCCTACTGGTGGAGATGATGGAGTGTTGGCAGGTCGAGACATAGGTGTTTTTGATTTGGAGAGTGGCTGCATAGGACCTTTGGGGAATTACCCTGAACATGCCAAGATGTTCTGGCCACCTCCTCATTGGGTTACTTCAGTTTCTATAGAGGTAAGCCTTCTCCTTTATCCTTTTTGCGATACTGTTTCTGAGTTTCGATTTTAGTGTTGTTCTTTAGTTTCATTTTGTTTTTATTTTGCCGATGATTTTTATTCAACTTGTTTGGTTGGCATTTTGGAAATGTTTATACTACTTGTGTCTTGTGTCCTCTCATATCCATTAAATTTTAGTTAAATTTCTTTCAGAGTCAAATTGACCACAAATGTATAATAACAAGTACAAGCCGTTATCAAGTTGATAACTATAGTTCACTTTGGTAATGTTCATATTATTCGTTATATTATCTGCAGTGTATGTGAGCAATTTGCTTTTCACTAGCTGGTTATTTGCCGGGATTAGCCCGTCAAACTGACTGCAGCAATAATTACTCATATTTTGACTACAATTTAAATACCATAAAGAGGCTAAAATATTTTGTATGTTGTGCTATTTAGTAGGGCTAGACAACGTAAATAGTGAAATTGAAAATGTTATTTGAAACCAAAAGTGAATCCCAAAGAACAGGTTTATAGTTGACATGCCCATTTGGTATGATTGTTGTTATTGGTTTTTGTTTCTCAATTAAAAAAAAAAACTATTATTAATATATATATATATATATATATATATATATATATATATATTAGGTGTTTGAAAACAGAATAACATGTTACAATAAAGCAGAACCATAAAAAGTGGATTTTCTTTGTTGTTTCAGCTTCTTTTCCAAGATACAACTATGATATAGAAAAACAGAAATCAAAAACTGAAAACAGAAATGATACAAAACAATCTCAATTTTTTGAGTTCTTGAATTTTTCTCTTATGTATATATATAATTTTACTGTTTATATATGTAGATATGTATACTGAAAAGCTTATTTTAGTAGCTGATGATTTTGCTACTATTTTTGTTTTGTAATTAATTAGCTTAAAGCTTCAGACAAAAGTAGTTAATGAACCAGCAGTTAATGAGTATAGAACAAGCTTTGGCAGATTAGGAGTACTGATTTTAAAGCATATCATTCCACTTTTTTTCGCAATTTCTATACCTTTACTTTTTTTGTCAGAAGCAAAAAACAAACTGTTTTGTGTTTGTTGTACTTTGCATTAGGGAGGCTGAATGGGTGCATTTTGGTTGCAAAATGAGTAATTTGATAGTTAGGGGATTTATTATTTAATAAAATAATGTATCTGTTGAAGTACTTATGCTAGAACCACCTGACTTTAGGCGCAAAAGTCCATGGAACAAACTTGCTACTTTTGGTTAACTTGTTGCTACTTCTAACCTTCTATGTACCGTTTCTTTCTCGATTGTGGCATACCATTTGTGGTGTTTGTGATTCTGAGTTCAGCTTTCTATCTGCATCTGTATAAATGAAGTTTCTGCTGTGCTCATCTCTAGTTCAACTTTCTAGGACTGTCAAACAATTATAAGATACGAAGACAGTTTTTTACCATTGAAATATTGAGCCTCTATTGACAGCTGTCTTGGGGAAGCAAAATATTTGGGCCCCTTGGAGAGCTAGGGTTATTGCCCCATTTAGTTAGATAGACTATGCTTGCTCTCAGGGGTGGAACCAGGAAGTTTTATTAGGTGGGGCCAAAGTTAAACTAGTAGAAAATTTTAATACTATAAATTATATATAATTTTTTTAGGGGTTCCAATTAAAAATGTACATGTAATTTTAGTGCTATTAGAGGAGGTCAAAGTTAAATTAGTAGAAAATTTTAGTACTATAAATTGTATATAATGTTTTTTTGGAGGGGTTAATTAAAAATTTATATGTAATTTTAGTACTATTAATATATATATAATTTTTTTTTTTGGGGGGTTGGGCGTAATTAAAAATTTATATATATATATATATTTAAAAAATTTAGGGGGGGCTAGGCCAAGGTTATCCCTATCCCTCTTAGTTCCACCAGTGCTTGCTACAATTGGCTTCCCTTGTATTGTTCAAACTACCATTGTCAAACTATCCTTGATGGCCCATGGCATAGTAGATGCAACCTGAAATTGATAAATAAAGTTGTTTTAAATGTCAGCATTATTCAGCTATACTCCTTTTGAAGAGCCCATTTGACACAAGTCATTGTGAGAGACCATTCTTGGGGCGTGCAACCTGTGAATGGTAAGTTTAGGACTTTTTACAAATTACTTAAGGTTCCCTTCGGATGACTAGTCATCTGAAATGATTGAACATTTGAAATTTGGCATTGTGCTAGTTTGTAATGGTTCTAAACTATACAAATTCCAAACACTCAAATGATTAGTGATAAGAAATAATTCCTCTCATACCTGCAATGGAAGGGCACTGCTCCCGTAAACTTGGTTTGAGACTTGAAATCGAAGAACAATAGATCATAGACCCACCGGGACTGTCCCAGTGAGAAACTCTGATGCTTAAGTCAATCAATTATTTGAGAGAAAATGGAGCAGAGTATAGAAAGAGAGGTTTTTGAGAGACAAGAGAGAGAGAGTCTGGGAGGGAGAGAATTCCTTTATTTGTTACCTTTCATTACCTATTTATTGTGGAAAAATGTGACCCCCTATGTATATGTGTCCTTATATTATTGGTGGTTATTTTTATCCCTTATCAATTAGTTATTCAAATGGACTTTAATAGATTTGTGATGAAGAATGGATACTCAACTCCACCCCAACCAATTCCTCTTAACCCTTGCCCTTCAGGGATCTGCTTTCCATGGCTGGGTTAGAGGACCCTGCTCTTTATTCCAATTTGGGTTTTCTCAACAGAACCCAATCCAGCAGAATCAATATTTCCTATTTGTGCTGGGAAATAGTTGGTTATTCATGTACTTTCCCAATTAAACCTCTGCCTAGAGAATTGTTAAAATTTCAAGTAACATTTGTGAGCTATTTGTGAAGTTTGATTTGATATTCTCTGCTAGTCTACTTTTAAGTTGCTGAATTTCTCATGGTCATCCTGCCTCTTTACTAAATCTAGCTAGCCTCAGAGACAGTTTCTTTGGTATTTTAGCAAGGGTAGAATAGTGATGTTAAAATCAGAACTCAAATGCTTTACTTGGTTGATGAAGAGCAACAACTTTCTTGGCTCATGATTGTCTTATTCCAAGAGCTTAAAATTGTCATTAATTTAATTTTGGTTGCATCTTGGATCAACTTGATTCCCATTGGATTGTCCCGGTATGTATTTCACAGGGTGGCCACCAACTTAGTGAGTTGCAAAGAGAATTATTTTGGTTGATTATGGTTCATTGCCTGTTTATCTAATAATGTTTATAGGGATTTTATGAAAGGCATTTAAGATACTGATTTTATGGATGTGACAGGTGCAAACTCAAAACTCACTTGAAGAGCTGTCCTTGTAAATTAATGATTAATTTTTCTGCTTCACAGCCAACCTGTTAATTCTAGTCACAGCCTGGTACTTTGATATCTCTAACTGTATCTTCCAATGATCTTGGACTCCTTGATGATAGAATAAAATTCTGGAGATAATACTAGTATTATATCAAAGAATGTGAACGGAAATTTTCTTGGATCTTTTGCCAGTTTGATCAGCTTCACTGTGAATACCTGAAATTTCCGAGACAGATTTGAGATTCTCATCCTATAATGGTTGGAAGTTAATCATATTCTACTTTGTTCCATGTAGCAAGGAAATGAAATCCTATTGCTCTGAAGCTACATCATAAAAGTGAGTGAACACGCAGTGCAATCTCTTACTGTGGTGCAACTGGGGACTTCTGGAGTGCTCCAGTTTTCCATACTGGTGATTTAATACTGAATATCACTTGTTATTAGGGAATGTTATTTATTTCATATTGTTGTGCACTTTGTCTTTAACAAGTCTTTAGTTAGTTGCCCAAGTTAAATTTTTGTTACAAGCTCATGGATTGTACAGATCTTGATCCCTTTACTAATAAATTCGTGAATAATGCTTGTTCTTGTTAAACTTCTTGATAGTTCTTTTACTACTGTGAAAAGCTGAATATGAGCAATATGGTGGATGTTGACTGCCATTTTTGTGACTGAAATAACTTTGTGATGATTCAGATTCATTACATTGACCATGGATAATGTTTAGTGCCTTGCGGCATTCTGTGTCATATTCAATTTGCCTATTTCCTGCAAATTCTTGGCCCCTTAAAAAGCTTAGGCATGCTAGCGTCGTTTTTGTCCAGCAATTTTCTCATGCTAAGCGCAGGATTTGGATTCCCTGATTGGATAGCAGCTGCATGTCATTGGTTGGCCACACAATTCAGGATGATTAACCCAACACACTCCTGAAAAAAGAAGTCGAATGGTTATCTGCGCTAAGATTTGTATGTATAGCGGGGAAGCTTTGCAGAGACATTGCTCCAAAGTTTGAAAATGTTAATAAATATTTCAAATATTTAAACTCTTCTTTAAAAAATTAGTATTATATTTTTAATATTTAACTCCTTAAAATTAAGGGGTGTATTCAATTAAAATTTTTAAAGATATTTATATACGTTTCTTTTTTAAGTGAATTAGTTTTACAGGAGTGCATAAATTTTTACATTAGTTTATGTATTTATGAATAATTTTTTAAATTTTATTGTAAAATTTATTTTATAGATGTTGATAGATTTATATAGACATTAATAAATTTTCATAAGTCAATATCATATATTTGTGATAATTGCTAACATCACCTCTCTATCTCTCTAAAATCAAATTCGAATTCTCCTTTTAGAAACGTAAATTTAACATAACTTCAAATTTCTATTCAAGTTTAATTTTTGGAATGGGTTATATCCTCTTATACAAGCTTTGTTATTATTAAAATTAAATAATTTTAATTTTTAACTAATATATATATATATATTTTTGTTGTATGAATATTAATATATTTTTTAAAATGTTAATATTTAACACCAAATATATATATATATATATATATATATATATATATATACAATGTTAAATTTATTTTCAAATTGATAACAAATTTTCAAATCAAATTTACAAAATATTTGAAATTGATTTTAAATTTTTATTTATATTTGATTTATATAGTTGAGAAAATAGATTTTATGTAACTAACTAACAAGAATTGTTTCAACCAGTAAAACCGCACCTTATTATAAATATGAAATAAGATATATTGAGAAAAGGACAGAGCCACAATAAAAATTTTTATTTTATGAAGGAGTGAAAACAAAATATATATATATAAATTGATAAAACCCAAAACCCTAAAACTTTGGTAAAATCTACGTATTGTACCGACCCCTTTTCCTTTTCTTCTTCTTCTTCAACCTTTCTCTCGATCTCTTGTGGCTTCTCCCATTTCCATCACTATTGCAATTTATCTCCAACTAACCATGTAAGTTCTTTGCTCTCCTTTCATTTCCTCACTCCACTTTCAATTTCAATTTCAATTTTTTTTTTCTCTCGAGTGACTTTGTCCTCTCTCTCTGTTAAGTTGCCTCCTTTTTTTTTATAGTTAATTGACGCTTTTATACATTAAAAAAAAAAATCATTGAAATTTTGAGAAAAAGTAATAGATTTTTAAAAATATTTTTTATTTATACTACACTACAAGATTTTACCGCATTCACAACGGAATTTGCCAACAGAAAAGAAAGTGTCGGTATATCTCCACGGTTTATAGGCAAAAATGATATTTCACATATTTCCAACTATTTACTGACAGAAAGCCGTTGGTAACCATCGGTATGTACCGACGACATGTCATTGTCGGCAAATTATGGAGGAACAAAATAGCGTGAAAAATTACCGACGATTTAAAGACCCATTACCAACGGTTTACTTTACCGACATCGTTGTTTCGTCGGCACATTATCTACAGTGCAGGCGCGAAAAGTTTGCCCTTAAATTACGGAATCTCGAAGGGTTCCCGACGGATTATAAGACACACGTTGCAATTTAAAATTCATCGGTATTTAGTCAAGTTTACCGACGGAGTAAGTACCGTCGGTAAATCTAAAGTTATATATTGATTCAGTCGATTCTTCTTCTTCTTTTTCACTGCCCCCTCACAAAAACATCTGAAACATACACTCTCTCTCTCTCTCTCTCTCTCTCTCTCTCTCTCTCTCTATCTATCTATCTATCTCCTGGTCCGCCGTCGCTCTCCGTCTTTTGATTCCCAGTTCTCGCCGGTTGGTGCTGTTGGGTATATTAATAACCCAAATATATGTTCTAATATAAGCCCTAATAGATAATGGACCTTTGTAGTGGGCCTTAATGGGTAAGAGCCCATTAACTGGTTTAACCCTAGTGTAAACCTATATATATGCTAACTGGGGGCAGCATGCTAGGTATTCCAAATTAGATACCTAGAGTGTAATGCTTCAATCAATCACATATTGCTTGACCAGAAACCCTAACAATCTTGAAGCATTAGGTTTTCTAATTTTTTAGATTCAAGTTTTCTTATTCTAATTTGAATTCAAGTTTTCTTGCTCTAATTTGAATTCAAATTTGTTGTTTTTGATTCAAGTTTTAGTTTGATTAATTAAATAATCAAATTTATTGTTCTTGATTCAAGTTATTGGTTAAAAAAAAAAAAAAATTTGAAAGTTGAAAAAAAAAAAAGAAAAAGAAAAAAGAAAAATTTGAAAGTTGAAATTTGAAAGCAGAAGCCCAGCAACGAGGTGGCGCAGAGGAGATTTGAAACTGGTTTGGTTCGAGTCGCTGGTTCGGTTTGAGTCGCTTGTTCGATTCGAGTCGCTAGTTCGGTTCAAATCATCAGTCTGATTCAATTGGTTTGATTCAATAATTGGTTTGATTCATTGGTTTGATTTATTGGTTTGATTCACATGTTCGATTTAAATTGGTTCGATTCAATTGATTTGATTCAAATCTTCGATTCGATTCATTGGTCCGACTCAAATCATTGGTTCGATTCACTGGTTCAATTCAGGTGCACTTGCTCCAAATTTTTATTATTCTTCTTCTATATAATTTTGCCATATATAATTGTCTATTTAAATATATAGAAGAATAGATAAACGTATTCCGATTGAGATAGTCAAATTGAAAACGTTTAGTGGATCTGAATTTAATTCCTAAAAGCAAAAGACTCAATTTGGACTGAAATATGAAAATATATTCCATACTGTTTTGAGTACTTTTGCTGATACAATGGAGGATGTTGATGAATTTCAATGGAACAAGGATGATGACTTCTGCAAAGACTATCTATTGAATTGTCTTTCTGATCGGTTGACAGAAGTATTTAGCAAATATAACACTGCTAAAAAAATATGGGATAATTTAGATTCTCAATTTAGAAATGAGGAGGAATTGTCAAAAACTCACCTAGTTGACAAATTCAAGGATTTCAAATTCAATGAAAATATGGAAATCACTTCTCAAGTAACTGATCTGGAAAATCTAAGATCTAAATTAAATAATGAAAAGATCATCATCTATGATGCCTTCTTAGTTGGGGCAATAATTTACAAACTACTTTCTGCATGGCACACTTTTAAAACTGAAATGTATAGGAAAAAGGTGCAAGTGGGACTGGATGATCTCAAACGATTCATCAGAATCGAAGATGAGAACAAAGCTAGAAATAATTTGGAAATTGTCAGACAACAACAATCTAACACAATCACATATTCCATGAAATTTTCTAGGAAATCCAAGTCGACCAAAAATGAACCCCCCAGGTTGGAGGCCAAAAAGACCATTTCTAAGAAGAAGAGGGGCAAGTGCCACAACTGTAGGAAATGGGGTCATTTCATTGCAGAATTGCAAAGGCCAGTACTTCAGAATGGTGGTTAGATACAGGAGCTACCTGTCATGTTTGTAAGAACAAAATGAAACTTGATGATGCTACTAAAGTCAACGAGACAATCGTTGTGGCTAGTGGAGACAAAGAAGTAGTGACTCACACTGGTACAGCAAATATAGCGCTCTCTTCAGGTAAAATTCTAACTCTCAAAAATGTTAAAGTAGTTCCATCTATCTTAAAGAATTTAATTTCTATCAGT
>CANXYC010170788.1:0-22911 GCA_948193065.1 Aleurites moluccanus
ATATTTCAAACTCTTATGATTTGTGAAGATTTCACACTTTTCTCCATACAGGTAGTGTCTCCAGATCTTCAATGCAAATACTACTGCAACCATCTCTAAATCATGTGTAGGGTAATTCACCTCATGCTTTCTCAACTGTCTCGAAGCATAGGCTATCACCTTACCATGCTGCATAAGTACACATCCAAGCCCTACTCTTGATGCATCACAATACACCACAAATCCTCCTTCACCAGATGGCAAAACTAAGACAGGTGCCATGGTGAGACAAGTCTTCAACTTGTGGAAACCTCCTTTGCAAGCTTCTGTCCATTGGAATTTTACTTTCTTCTGAGTAAGCTTGGTCAAAGGTGTTGCAATCTTGGAGAAATCTTGCATAAATCTCCTATAATACCCTGCCAGACCCAAGAAACTTCTAACTTCTAAAACGTTTGTGGGTTTAGGCCAATTAAGAATTGCATCCACTTTCTTCGGGTCCACTTTAAGTCCTTCCTTACTCACTACATGCCCAAGGAAACAAACACTATCAAGCCAAAACTCACACTTGGAGAACTTGGCAAATAACTCATGCTTCTTCAAGGTTTGCAATACAATCTGAAGATGTTCTTCATGCTCTTCCTTGCTCCTAGAATATACAAGGATGTCATCAATGAATACAATGACAAACTTGTCCAGAAATAGCCTGAACACCCTATTCATTAAATCCATAAATGCAGCTGGTGCATTAGTCAATCCAAATGGCAGCACTAAGAACTCATAGTGTCCATATCTGGTCCGGAAGGCCGTCTTTGATACATCCTCATCTCGAAATTTTAGTTGATGATAACCCGACCTCAAGTCTATCTTGGAGAAATGACTTGCACACTGCAACTGATCAAATAAATCATCTATTCTCGACAAGGGATACTTGTTCTTGATGGTAACCCTGTTGAGCTGCCTATAGTCGATACACAATCTTATAGAACCATCCTTCTTCTTCACAAAGAGTATAGGTGCTCCCCACGGCGAACTACTAGGTCTAATGAATCATTTATCAAGTAAATCTTGCAACTGGATTTTCAATTCTTTCAATTCAACTAGTTTCATATGATAGGGAAGAATAGAAATCAGACTCGTGCCAGGTAGCAACTCGATACCAAACTCTATCTCTCTATCCGGTGGCAACCCTGGTAATTTTTCAGGAAATACATCCGGAAACTCATTGACTATTGGAATATGCTCTATGTCTCTCACTTCCTTACAAGTGTCCCGGACATAAGCCAAATACCCTTGGCAACACTTTCTTAACAACCTTCTTGCCCCAATGGCAGATATCACATTGTATGGTACTTCGCTCCGTTCCCCTTGAAACTCAAACTCCTCACCCGAAGGTGGCTTAAAGACTAGTTTCTTCCCGTTGCAGTCTATAGTAGCATAGTACTTGGACAACTAGTCCATGCCCAGAATTACATCAAATTCTAATACAGGCAATTCGATCAAATCTACATCCAAGTTTTTGCCACCTAAGCTAACCACACATGATGGATAAAAGTTCTAGACTTCAATTTCTTCCTCTAAAGGAGTATAAACAACCAATACATTTTCAAGCAATTCACAAGGCACATGCAATTTCTTAGCAAAACATGATGATACAAAGGAATGCGTAGCTCCTGAATCAAACAGTACTTTAGCATTCAAAGCTTGGATCGAAAGAATACCTGTAACAACTGTATTAGATGCCAGGGCCTCATGCTGTGCTAAAGCAAAAACTCTGCCTCTACCTCTACCTATAGGAGTCGATCCTAAAGCTTGAGCCATATGCTAACCTGACCCTCTGCCAGCCTCTATAGCCCTGCCCAAAATACCTCTACCTGCACCTGGCTGCTGATTAATACTCATCTCTCTATCATCTGAACTGTAGCCTGAAAAGCCTGAGGTCTACCTCCAAAGGGTGGCTGTGGACAATTCTTGAGCAAATGACCTTATTGTCCATATCTAAAGCATGCTCCTGATGCATAGTAACAAAAGCCATTATGAAATTTTCCACATATAGGACACAAAGGTTTAGGAGTCCTGGACAGTGCAAAGCTAGGTGAACCAGGGCTCATCTGAGAAGTGGGTCAAGGAGTAGTCCGACTCTGCTGCGGTCTCTCTGAAGGTCCTCTATACCTACTCTTAAAAGTTGACTGATAAGCCACTCCCAAATTCTTCATCCCGCTTTCTGGTTTGGAAGGACTACCAACTTTGAACTTCTTCTTTTCAACTCTTTCGGATCTAGCTTCCATTTCTCTATTCTCAATTATCCTAGCCTTATCCACCAACTTAGAGTAGGAATCAAACTCAAGAGCAGCTAGAAGCTTAAATAGTGGAGCCAGCAATCCTCTGCGAAACCTCTAAACCCGTGCTGCTTCTGTAGGCACTAATGCAGGAGCAAATTTACTTAACTGGCTGAACTTCCTGGCATACTCTGAAACACTCATACCAGGGGGTCTGAACCAATCTCTCAAATTCTATTGATTTGGCTTCCCTCACACTCTCTGGAAGAAATTCATTCATCACTAGTTCTTCGAATCTCTCCCAAGAAAGATCTTCATTTCCCCGAAGCATACCAGAAATGCTTCTCTTAAACCAATCCTTAGCCTCGACTTTCATCAAATATCCCACAAATTCTATAGCCCTTCTATCGGGAATCTGCAAAATCTGCACCTTCTCTTCAATTTCCTCTAGAAAATCTGTAGGATCCACTTCACCTTTATACTCTGAGGGCTTAAGCTTTAGAAACCTCTCAAATGATACCTCTTCCTCTTGAGTACAACAGGTGATGGAACTACTGGAGGAACAGTGATTTCTGGAGCCTAAACTGGAGGTACCTGCTGCTGCCTTTGCTGAGTAATGAACTCAGCTATCATTGCATAATTCCTTTGCAGTTGATCCAATTGCTGAGCCATATTAGCCACATCTACTGGTGACATAAGAGGAACCTCATTTCCTCCATTTCCACCCACATAACCTTCTTCAGAAGGCAATTCTCGCCTTGGACGACCTCGACCTCGTCCTCTATCACGACGCGGGGGCATCTCGATACTGATAAGAGAAACAAAGCAAACTTAGACTTAAAACATAAGATTAGCGCAGGTCTATACCAAAGGAATACACAACATTGACGTGACATGAATCTTATGCTCCGTAGTCATCTTAATCAACACTTATACAAGGGCTCATGCATATCTATCTATCTTTTATCTTAAGGATTATAAACTTATAGCTCTGATACCATCTTTGTCACACCCCGACTCTAGTGGTGCGACGGTCCTAGGGCAAGGGTAGGCTTAAGGCCACCATAAACCCGTAGAACATTCATATCCTGGATCTCATTCATACTACACATTCATGTCAAATATAGATATCATTTAATATTCATTTCTATGATTCATGTAATCATAATTCATATCTTTATATTTAACATTTTATAATTATCTCTTGTTTCTTACTGATCAAA
The DNA here is from genome assembly GCA_948193065.1 of Aleurites moluccanus. Taxonomy (NCBI): domain Eukaryota; kingdom Viridiplantae; phylum Streptophyta; class Magnoliopsida; order Malpighiales; family Euphorbiaceae; genus Aleurites; species Aleurites moluccanus. Next base: position 3,479 of record CANXYC010170788.1, read on the forward strand.
AGATACATCCCACATCACTAAGAAACAAGGGCAACCTAAAATGTTACAGTTCATACATCAAAATAATGTCATCCTCAATAACTAACTACGAAGCTCTAGAGTATACTCCCAATACATACAATACCATAATACAATTCAATGAATATATCTATATCTAAATAATTACAATGGAGACTTCTTGGAGGAATGAATCAAGAAGCTCGGTCTTCTATATTAGCTCCCTCACGAGCTACACTATCACCTAAAATCTACAGAAGAGGAGTGAGCTTCAACCCAGTAAGATATGAACATGCAATATAAAACAAATACATATATATATATAGTAATCTAAAGGAAAGGTCAATCCAAAGAATATGGGTAAGAAATTATCATATGGTTATGCTTACAAGAACAGAAGTGCTTACAATCGAATAGCTCTATCAAATCACATGATAGAACTGCAGAGTGCATCAGTAGCCTTGCTACTTATCACAACAGAGAGCATCGGTAGTCCTTGCTACCTTATCGCAAATGAATGATTGGCTAGTCATACGCCTAGAGCTCATAGTCCCCTATAGGTGGAACACTGATAAAAACCCTATCAGCTAGGTTCCCAAAGTGCACAATGGACCAATGAATTTACTCTCATTGGGAAGAGCGTTCTATCCATAAGGTCATATGGTTGCAATCTCACAAGAAATCAGATTGGTCATAAGACCATCAACATATAATATAAAATTCAGTCAAGTTAACAAATGGGTTTCATACGAACTTGGTCCAAGGAAAGATGACCAAGTCATTTACAAAATAAATATAGTAATCATATGAAACACTTATCATCTGTTTGAGAATATCATGAGAATTTCATTTAATAGTTCAATAATACAATGTCATATAACATGTGAATCATATTGGTGAACATTAAGAAGGCTTGGACATATCGTTTCAAGGAAGCAATAAGCATATGCAATGTCTATACTTACCTTAAAAATTAATTTTATCCTTATATATTTTTCTCAGTTACTGGTACAGCCAATAATTCTCCTTTAATTTCTTGAATTTCATTTTCCTATGACATTTCTCCAAATGCTTAAAATTAGGGTTTCTTCAATCAATAATACATAATATGATTCTCTATAAATTTAAGCATCTTACAGCCTCCATTATTGTTTCCTAACATCAATTTAATTAATCCTTTAAGAAAATCTGAAGTTTAAGAATCTGCTTACTATTCATGTCACTATTCATCAAGTTTCATAATTCTTGATATCTTGAATATTAATCAAAATTAATAGTCTTAAATACTTATAGTAGGGTCTACACACTCATATAGATCTATTCTATTTATCAATATTCTTAATCTACAGAGAAAATGAAGTTTGGAGAAAATTACCTTATTTTCCCCAAAAACTGAATTTCTGAAGAATCTGATTGGAGAATGATGATTAAAGCCTTAAATGTGCTAATTTAATAATTCAATGAATTAATTTTAAGCATTAATGCACTAAAAACAAATGGGACAAATTTGAGAAATATAGGAGAAGAAATGAGAAAGAACGAAGAAAAGAGAAGAAGAAAATATCGTGAAAATAGCTACTGCATCTCCTCTTAAATAGACTACTGCCTCTCAGCTTCCCACTTCGCTAGACTTACCTCACATATTTCCATTTTGCATGTCCACTTCGTATATGCCACCTCGCTAATCTCTTCTCGCCTACTCCCTCTTCGCATATGCCACCTCGGCAATGCCTCTTCGCTAAACTCGCCTCGCCTATTCCCTTTTCGCATATACCACCTCGACAATGCCTCTTCGCCAAACTTGCCTCACCTATTCCCTCTTCGCATATGCCACCTCGGCAATGCCTCTTCGCCAAACTCGCCTCACTTATTCCCTCTTCGCATATCTCTTCTTCGCCTATTTTGGAGAGTTGGAATCCTCTCTCGCCAGCCATCTTGCCACTTCGCACTGAAATGGCTCGCGAGCGAGACAAAGAGGGACAAACGTCCTGATTCTTTTCCCAGTTAACTTAGACACATAGGGCCACAATTTCAAGTTTACCCCCCCCCCCCCCAGCTCGATCAGCCTCTAACCATTATTGAAATCGAGGAATCACCTCGCACTACTTATTCTGCCGAGCTGAAAATCTTCTTTGTCACTCTGCACTGAACCAGCTCGCAATTGAGCTACAGACACCCAAATTCCTTAATTCTTTTTATCACTTAAAATAGACACTCAGATTTCCATCATAACCAAAAATTCAAATCAAAAGGACATCCAAAAAAATTATGGTGAATTTCTAACTTCACCCAGACTTTACTTCCCAAAATCATCCAAACATGTTTGATTAATTCTAATCTCAATTGAGCTATACTTATCCAATTCCCCTGAAATTTTACAGTCCAAAATATAAAACATAAATGAACATTTATTATGTTTACACTTTTGGCTCATTCAGTCTCAAACATTCCCAAAAAAATAAACATTCTCAGATTTCCTGCAGAAAATCGTGAACCATATAGGTTCTGGTCAAGGAGGCATATCTCCTCACACACACAAAATTTCATAGAATCCTTTTACAGACATAAAGATAAGATATAAATCTACAACTTTTATGTTTTATGATTTTCCAAATTATTCCTTTAAATTCATGAAATCTGCCTCACAAAATCCTTCATGAATACAGATTCTGAATTTCTCAAAATATTAATTTATCCACATTTAATTCAACAACATACAATAATATATATATATATATATATAGATATTAGGTATTACAGAAATTTGGATATTTTATAATGTATGTGTCTATTTTCAATATAAAAAATAATTACAATAATTGGTTAAGTATAGATTGAGTTATTAGCAAAATAACAGAATCTGCCAAGTCAAAGTTACAGGACAGAATGCAGAGCAGCAGCACTGGTTGTAAGCTTAAGTTTAAATTTACACTATAAATTGTATAGTAAAAGGAATAAGGTAAATTTTAGATGTGTTAAATCTTGATATGTCTAGTTTAAGTAGGAATAAGAGTTGAAGAAATTGGATAAGTGTAGAAAAAGATGTGGGTAATGGAATACAGGTTGTCAGTATGGAATGATTCACAGAAAAACCTTAGTAATTTGGGAATTCTTAATAATTTCTTTAATATAAGTATAATAAATGTAATTTTATGTTAAATAGTATCTAAATGGAAATTAATTGAATATGCAGAGTCAAAAACAAATGAAAGACAGTGATGAGTACCATGAGCATATGAGCAATGAACCAAGGAAATAGAATTGGAAACAAAAAAAAAAAAAAAAGTAAAGTGCAAAAGGAAGTGCTCAGGGAGGTGAGTAATATACATACATCAATGCTTGTCTTACTTCATTGAAATTATTGAATCCTTCTACTTTGGACTTTTATTCCATTCTAAAGTGGCTTTGCTAAAATTTGATTATATATATATATATATATATATATATATATATATATGAATTTCTCCAATTATCTTCATTACTTGAATATCTCTTCCATTGACTCTTGATTATTGATATAGAACCTTAAATGTGATTATTTGTTATATGGTTATTCTGTGTGAATCTCATTATTACAATGATATGATTATGACAGAAAGGCCCACCGATGGGGTAAGATTTACTACATCGGCATTATGTATAATGAGTATTCTATGCGAACCCTAGCTAGGAAGGGGTAAAGTCCTAGGCATAAGGACTGATCAACCTTATGCTCAAATTGATTGATTGCTATCGAGATATTTAACTTTTCTATGTAGATTATATGGATCCAAAATTTTTTATCATACTTCTTACTATTATTATTGACTCTTTGATTCATTGAGCAATGACCTATGTGTTTCATATTTCTTTATTGGCATCATCTCTATCTATTTATTGTTAACCAATATTCTCAAATATATCTTGTTAGCTTTCCTTTATTATTAAAAAGAATTGACCTTATAAGCATGATATATGTATTTTACTCACTGAGTTATACTTACCCTATAGTGGTTTATAATTTTTACATGAATGAGATAGAGAAGGCTAATTCTAAGTCAATTTCTTTTTCGACTTGGGACGTCAAGTACATTGAGGTAGAATTTTATTCACTAAAAGTCATAAGTGTCAACTATTAAAGTATCATGGTACTGTGTATAATTAGGTGATTAAGTATTATAATAATATATGAACAGCAAAGTAATTGACATTTAAGAGATTTGCTATTAAAATTTAGTAATGAGTGACTATAATGTGTAATGCTTAATGATAATTATAGTAAAATTATAAAGACAGTGATACTGAAATAGCTAAAATGAATTCACATATTATGAAAGAGATTTAGAAATGTCATGTATGCCAGTGTAAACTGTGAAGTTGAGGGTATAAGGATGACAAATTATTAGGAGTGTAAAAAATAATTCTTATGCAGACTATTTAATTTTTTTTTAAAGACCCTGTTTTAGGTCGGGAATAAGGTTAAAATTACAAAGAAAACTGTGGTAAAATTTCTGAAAAATTTACAAGTAAATAATGGAATTTGAATATTAAATAATGAGCTAAGAATGAATGATTGATATCTAGATTGTTAGCGGGTTCTACGGATTTCCAATGACCTTAGGTCTACCCATACCCTAAGACCATCGCGTTCCAAAAGTGGAATGTGACAAAGGTGGTATCAGAGCTAAGGTTTAAAAAATGTGTCATAGGCATAAATGAACTAATAAGTGTACCATGGAGCATAGGATTTTTGTCTCATCAATTAAAGTTATCTAATAATGTAATGTTCAGTGTTGTCCATTATTATTATCATTCTTTAGTGCATGTATAAATATACTGTGTAATATAGAAAGAAATGTTTACTAAGAATTAATAATTAAGTAATAGAAAATTGTTCAAAATGCGAACTAATAGTGACTAAAAGTGATTAATATAGTGACTGTATTAATATAAGGAAGCTAATTCGAATAAGAAAGTGAATCACTGTTATAGTGAATAATGAAAACTCTTAGAATAATATCAAAAGTAAAGTTAGCTTAAATGAGTGTAAAGAATAATAGTGAAAAAAGGGAATACAGTTATTGATTAAATAATTGAGTATATGTAATAAAACTAATGAGTAGAAAAATTGAATGAAAATATGAAAAATTGTGAACAGTGGAGTACATGTGATGTGGATAACAAATAAGTAAGGTGATTAGAGACATTGAAAGTGAAATATAAATGATGATTGAATATGAACAATGAAAATATGAAATTATTGAGGCATAGATTAGTGTTATTGAAAGGTTATTGATAAGATTAGTGATATAGTGATTAAAGATAATGAGTAATATATTGCGAACTTAGTGTTATTGAAGGGTTATTGATAAGATTAGTGATATAGTGATTAAATATAATGAGTAATATATTGCAAACTTAGGAAGTGTAACTACCGTGAAATGATAGTTACAAAATTAAAGTTATACTGCTTAGAGAATAATAAGAGTGTATATAAGGGTATAATTAACTGATTATTGAGGTTCAGACATAAGTAAATAAATATTAAGTTATTGTTTATTTAAATTTAGGGAATATACCCATAGGAAATGAGTTAATGATCGAAGTGATGAAGTATAAAAATAAAAGATTAATGCACTGATGTCGATAAGGTGATTAAAAATATAAAGGTATAAAGGTATAGTATATTAAAAGTCTAAGTACTGTATTATCAAATATTTATGGATTATAGATCGCATATTGATAAGAAATGATATGAGAATTATGGAATAGCGCAAATAATAAAGAGACTATGAAATTTGACACATTAGTCTAAGTATGATGATAAGAAATATAAAGAAATTATTTGCAAAGACAATTGGAGACTATTTCAGATACATATATCGATGATTGTATTATTGGATGAGGAAAATTCGAGAAAAAATTTTATTGAATGGGGTAGAGTGTAATACCCTAGCAAACAGAATAGTAGACAGTGAAACAGAACAATAGATAATGGATTATAGAAACTAATAAAGTATTAATATAAGTAAGAATTGGGTTCAATTAATTACTGAAATATACAGATATTGGTAAAGAGTAACACTTAGTAATTTTTGAGCCTCAACCAGGCCACTTTAGTGATACTGTCCCGGAAAATATCGGTGTTAATTACACTGCCGAGGAATTAATAGTCTGACTAATTTAAGAATTTCTAACCCAGACCTGAGGGGATTAAGTTAGATAATTTTATGTGAAATTATGGTAAAAAGAAGGAGTTGAAAAAATATTTTGCAACACTGAAAATAAGAGTCATGGCAAAATCGTATTGTATGACAACTTTGAGGGTAATTTTAGAAATCCATTGTCTGAGATTCAGAAATAACCCAGAACTATTTTTAAATGATAGAACAACTCAAGATAAGATATTTCACTCCCCACACTGGAGATTGAATCTAAACAAAATAGACAAAATAAATTACAGAAAGTTTTTGGGTCAAAATACAAATAAGAAAAATTTTGGGCCAAAATGCAATTAAACAAAATTGTGGGACCCACCCATTCTAGAAAGGGAGCTAGGTGGCTGGCCTTGGTAGACGAGGAGAAGATTTTTTTATGACAAATAATCAATTAATTTATCAAATTAAATGGAAAGATGACAAATAAGCAAATCTAGAAAATTCTATTTTTTTTTATCTTGATTTCTTTTTAAGTTAACTTTTGGTGTACATAAAAAAGATGATGAGGATAGCTATTGAAAAGTAGTTGGCCGAACCTTAGAGAAAAAAAATACCAAAGAAATAGTTTTCTAACCCTTTCCAAAGGAAATCAACCAAAAATAGATAGAAAATTCAAGAAGGAAGAAGATTCATGGAGAAAAAGTAATGGAAATTGCTATTCAAGCTATTTGGTGGAATAAAAGGAGGATAAATTCAATGGTTCAAGTTTAAGGTAAATTTCATAAACTTCAATTGTGAGTTTAATTTAAAAGTTTTATGGTTTGATTTGGTAAATATTTGAGTTATTTGAGCTAAAGAGATTGAAGATGAGCTAGGGTTTAAGTGGATTCTGAAAATTATTTTAAGGCTGTAATTTATAGGCAATATTTAATGATTGAATTTGAGAATTATTAAAATATAAAAGCTGTAGACAAATATGTTATTAGAAGTCTGTAAAAGAAATTTATAAAATTCGAAGTGAAGAAAGAGTTATTGAGTAAAAACTATGACTGGCCAGAATTAGGTTTTCTGGAATTTTGCTACTGTATTTTAATTATACAGAATTATAGAGATAGAATTAGAAGATGTGTTTAACATAAAAAGTTTTCATTTATGTCTTATATATAATCTTGTAAAATGTTTGGCAATTGAAATTGTGGTTTATGAGATATTAGGTCATGAGTGTAATATGCCCAGATTGACTGATAAACAAAGTATAGGCTACTGAATTCTATTAATATGAGAATCTTAAATCTGAATTAAGGAAAATATTAAACATGAAAGATGTTCATTTATATATTTTCTAAATTTTTATAAGATGGTTTTGTAATTGGATGAACATGGAATTAACTATAGGCATGGAAACAGGGTATGTTTGGACAAAAATTTCAGAAAAGTAGTTTAATTTTGAAAATTCACTAATAATTGTACAGTGATCCAAATATTTTGAGATTTGGATATGTTATAATATTATGTGTCTATTTTCAATAGGAAAAATAATTATAGTAATTGGTTAATTATAGATTTAGTTATTAGCAAAAGAACAAAATCTGTCAAGTCAAAGTTATAGGACATAATGCAGGGCAGCAGAGCTTGTTGTAAGCTTAAGTTTAAATTTACACCATAAATTATGTAGTAATAGGAATAAGGTGAATTTTGGATATGTTAAAGCTTGATATGTCTATAGTTTAAGTAGGAATAAAAATTAAGGAAATTGATAAGTGTAGAAAAAGATGTGGGTAATGGAACACAGGCTGTCAGTATGGAATGATTTATAGAAAAACCTTAGTAATTTGGGAATTTTTAAGAATTTCTTTAATGTAAGTATAATAAATGTAATTTTATGTTAAATAGTATCTAAATGGAAATTAATTGAATATGTAAAGTTAAAAATAAATGAAAGACAATGATGAGTACCATGAGCATGTGAACAATGAACCAAGGAAATGGAATTGGAAATGAGAAAATAAGTAAAGTGCAATAGGTAGTGTTCAGTGAGGTGAGTAATGTACATATATCAATGCTTGTTTTACTTCATTAGAATTATTGAATCCTTCTAATTTGAACTTTTATTCCATTCTAAAGTGGCTTTGCTAAAATTTGATTATATCTATATATATATGAATTAAATGAATTTCCCCAATTATCTTTATTACTTGAATATCTCTTCCATTGACACTTGATTATTGATATAGAACCTTAAATGTGATTATTTGTTATATAGCTATTATGTGTGAATCTCATTGTTATAATGATATGATTATGACAGAAAGGCTCACCGATGGGGTAGGATTTACTACATCGACATTGTGCACAATGTACATTGCTACCGAGATATTTAGCTTTTCAATGTAGATTATATGGATCCAAAAATTTTTGTCATACTTCTCACTATTATTATTGACTAATTGATTTATTGAGCAATGACCTATGTATTCTATATTTCTTTATTAATATCATCTCTATCTATTTATTGTTAACCAATATTCTCAAATATATCTTGTTAGCTTTTCTTTATTATTAAAAAGAATTGACTTTATAAGCATGATATGTGTATTTTACTCACTGAGTTATACTCGTCCTATAGTAGTTTATAATTTTTACAGGAATGAGATAGATAATGCTAATTTCAAGTCAATTTCTTTTTCGATTTGGGACGTCAAATACATTGAAGTAGAATTTTATTTACTTAAAGTCATAAGTGTCAACTCTTAGAGATTCATGGTACTATGTATAATTAGGTGATTAAGTACTATAATAATATATGAATAGTAAAGTAATTGACATTTAAGAGATTTGCTACTAAAGTTTAGTAATAAATGACCATAATGTGTATTGCTTATTAATAATGATAGTAAAATAATAAAGACAATGATACTGAAATAGCTAAAATGAATTCACATATTATAAAAGAGATTTAGAAGTGTCATATATGTCTATGTAAACTGTGAAATTGAGCGTATAAGGATAGCAAATTATTGAAAGTGTAAAAAATAATTTTTGTGCAGGCTTTTTTATTTTTTTTAAAGACCCGATTTTGGGTTGGAAATAAGGTTAAAATTATAAAAAAAACTATGGTAAAATTTTTGAAAAATTTACAAGTAAATAAAGAAATTTGAATATTAAATAATGAGTTAAGAATAAATAATTGATATCTGGATTGTTAGCAGATTCTACGGATTTTCGATGATCATAGGTTTATCCGTGCTCTAGAGCCATCGCAATGGGATATGACATGTATTTTCGGGCATTATAAAAAACATCTAATTAGAACATCTCAATCTCACTTTTCTTAACTTCATCATTATCTTTCACATTAATCTATTTCGGTTAAGGAAATCAGAAATATCAGATTTTTTTTTTTCTTTTTGTTTCCCTTTCTTTTCTCTTTTCCTTTATACTCTTGTTTTTTACTACTCTTCTTTTCTCTTTTTTCATGCTTAAGTGAGGACATGGACGGTTGGGAAATGCTTAAAGAAGGCTGAATATTTGTTATATTTTGAGTTAACCATTTGTTTTCATAATTTTATAATAGTAAATTACGAAAAGAATACTGAAAGAAAAGTGGCGTTTTATAGCTTTCTGGGGTATCTTAGTCAAAATCAGAATCTAAGCCAAAATCCTTAGTGAAGGTATATAGAGTTTTCATAGCTTTGTGATCTACGAAATTGGTGTCTTAAAATTAGCTATGTGAGTTTGAAAATACATACAAGGGAAATTGATGTTGGGGGAAATTTGATATCATCATTAAATTATTTGTCCAGTCTCATCTAATATTATATAAATCAGCAAGTCATTTCATCCAATAGGCTCAATCACATTATTTTGTAAAGTAACTTTGATTTATCTCTAAGAGGACAAAGGAGGCAAGCAGAACAAGCAAGAAAAGCATCAATATACCAAGACAAAAACAGGCAAAAAAGCAATTATGCCAGTTTCCAAATTAAATTTGTGCGAATATTACTTATTACTGTTAATTACAAATAAAACATTCAAAAAAAAAATACAAAACTGCAAGAAAAAAAAAAAGCACGTATGAATATTTCTTTAAATATTTGCAAAGAAAAGAAAAAGAAAGGAAAGAAATAGGAATTTAGCATTCTCATTCATGGCATCATCATCATCTTTGTTGTCTTAAAATATAAGTATTTTTTTTTTAATTAACGTAATTGTTTTTTACCACTAATTAACGTAATTTATTATTGAGCCTTATAGTAACAACAGACATTATAACATGATAATTTTGTCATTATTTAGTTAAATATATTAGTGAATTATCCGTTTAATCATTAATTAATTTCGTCAACTGTAGTTATAAAGAATTGTCAATTTCAACTTGGTTACTCATCAAACGTAAAAAATGTACTGAAAAAGTGGAATAAAAAAATATATACAATTAATATTCGATAAATTAATAATCTCTATTATATAATAATTTTTTACATTTTCAATTTGAGCCACTAAACTAAATTAATAATTTCAATAAATTAATAAATTAATACTTTTCTAAAAAATTTTACATAATTATATAATCTCATTCATATTAAAAATTAGTAATTACCAATATCATAATTATAATAAATTATGATAAATATTTTATTAAAATATGACTTTAAAAATTATTTTAAATTTAAATAATTGTACTCATATTTTTTTATTATTTAATTTAATTCATATTCAATTTATCACATATTTTTTATTCAATTCATTTAGTTCATATTTAATTGATCTTTTTTTTTATATTTTAATTAGTTTCTATTCAATTAATCACATTTTTTTTATTCCATTTCAATTAATTTGTATTTAATTGATCACATATTTGTTGTTCAATTAATTAATTTATATTAAATTGATTATAAGATCGATAAATATAATAAATTTTTAATTAATTAAATATATACTTGTTAAACTGTAAATATTTTTTTAAAATTAATAAATTATTAATTTATCGATTACTTAATATTTATTTAAATTTATAAAATTATGAGTCCAATAAAAATTAATTTATAGAGGTTTTATTATATATTTTTTTTATTTTTTTATCTATCGTTTAAACTTATTAATTATATTTAAAATGATTTATTTAACTTTATATTTTTAATTTTATTTTAAATTAAATTATTATATTTTAATTAAATGCGAAAAAATAAAATATAAAAAATTAAATAATTATTATTTTAAAAATTTAAAATAATAATTAAAAATAAAAATAGATAATTTTTTAAAATTACGTAAAAAAAAATTGGAGGGAGGATCATTGATAATGGAAAGAAAATAACAACATAAAAAAAGATGATTTGAAATAAAGGCTCTCACAGACAACTTTATGGGAAGAGAGATAAAGTGGTAAAGAATGTTTTTAAAGAAAGAGAGAGAGAGAGAATGTTTTTTACATAGCTTTCATGCAATCTGTTATCAATTTTTTTTAAGTCTGTGACATCCATAACTCAATCATCAAAGGCATTATTCCTCTTCGAGAATCGAGGAAATAAAGCAAAAAACAAAAAACAAAAGAGAAACAAATATGAGAGAGAAAAAAAAATGCATTACTATATCCACAGTTCCCAATTTTCTTCAAAGAGACAGGCAGTCCAATCCCTCCATTCTTTTTTGAGTCCTCGTTATTGGTGGATTAGCCTTTTCTTTTTCTTTCCTCTTTCTCTTTTTCCATCTTCTTTTCTTTTGTTTATCATCTAATTTTGAGCTTATTATTCCTTCTTAGACATGTCTTTGAGTAAGGTATAAATATATATATATATTTATATAAAGAAGAAGACAAAATGTTTATTCCATAATTCATAATTCTCAAAGGTTAGTGCTTTATAAAATGTTTTTTTTATTTACCCACTATAATCTCTATATGATAAGAGAGAGAGAGCATCACATGCAAGCCACTTTCACATACAAAGACTAAAAATTTTGCCCAAGTAACAAGAAAAGCACAAACCCCATATTCCACCATATAAACTCGCTTGCTTCTGTCCAAATATTGGCAACTCTACTTGATATATAGCTTACTATATATCAATTTCTCTTCCTATATATCCACAAGAAATCACCCATAAAACTAAAATCTCTTAGAGTGTAGTAGTTCTAGTTTTGAAAATTATTCTAGTTATATAGATAAATTGAGGAGTGTGGTTTATAACAACATTAGATAAAATGAGATCAGGAATTTGCAGTTTACAACAGGCTCTTACTGCAGAGGCTGCAAGTATAGTAAAACAAGCAGTTAGTCTCGCTAGGCGGCGAGGCCATGCTCAAGTCACTCCTCTTCATGTAGCAAGTGCTATGCTTGCATCCTTTAATGGTCTTCTTAGAAGGGCTTGCCTTCAATCTCATTCCCATCCTCTTCAATGTAAGGCATTAGAACTTTGTTTCAATGTGGCTCTTAATCGCCTTCCGGCATCTACTTCTAGTGCTCTATTAGGTCCTCACTCCTCTTTTCCTTCACTATCAAATGCCTTGGTTGCAGCCTTTAAGCGTGCTCAGGCTCACCAAAGGCGAGGCTCCATTGAAAACCAACAACAACCCATTTTAGCTTTGAAGATTGAGATAGAACAGCTCATAATTTCTGTTCTAGATGATCCTAGTGTCAACAGAGTCATGAGAGAAGCTGGTTTTTCGAGTACTCAAGTGAAGAATAAGGTCGAACAGAATGTTTCTTTGGAGAATTGTTCTCAAAATACTAATACTCCTTCGAGTTGCCAATCTAAAGAAATTACTAAATCTCATGTTTTTAGTACTAATAATGTGTCTCTGTCTCAATCTTTCCCTTTTACTCAGTTTGGAGTCACACTAAGCAAACCATTATTAGATCAAACTGTAAGTAATGATGATATAATGAGTGTTATGAACTCATTAGTAGACAAAAAGAGAAACATAGTTATTACAGGAGAGTGTCTAGCTAGTACTGAGAGTGTTGTTAAAGAAGTTATGGACAATATTGAGAGAGGTCTTGGGCCAGGAGAGTTAAGGTCTGTTCGGTTCATAAGCTTTCCTCTCTTCTCTTTGAGAGATCTTCCAAAAGAAGAGGTTGAGCAGAAGCTTCTGGAGCTTAGGTGCATTGTGAAAAGCTATATAAGTAAAGGGGTTGTTTTATATTTGGGTGATCTCAAATGGGTTTCGGATTTTTGTTCGAATTATGGAGAGCAAATGAGAAGCTATTATTGCTCTGAGGAGAACATAATCATGGAGATCAAAAGATTAGTTCGTGGATTTGGCGAAAATGGAAAATTGTGGCTAATGGGAATTGCAACTTTTCAAACTTACATGAAATGTAAGGCAGGCCACCCTTCCTTGAAGACTATTTGGGAACTGTATCCTCTCACAATTCCAGTTGGAAGCTTAAGCCTAAGTCTCGATCTTTATAGGTAACATTCAAGTAATTCTTGAAACTATTTTGAGCATTTTTACTTATATTCTATTCTCTCAATACTAATCCTTCTTTCACTTTACTCTATTAAGTAATTCGCAATCTCAGTCCAGAAGCAAAGCATCTAATGCTTATGGATATAGTTGGCCACCGCTTGAATCTACAGTTGATAACCACTTAACTTGCTGCATAGATTTTTCTGTCAATTTCAATAGAGAAGCTCAAAGCATAGACAGCAGTGTTCAGAACGAGGAAAAAATGGCTACCAACCTTACAGTTTCCACTAGCTCAAGCTTGCCTTTATGGCTTCAGCAACATAAGGAAGAGACTAAAAGAATGACCATTGAGGATAAGGTACCTATCCTAATTAATAACTAGCTCATCTTTTTGTTTAAGATTTATGCAAGTACTTGTATAAATTGTCACTTGTTTTGCAGGAATGTACTGATACTGATCATCTATGCCAGAAATTGAACTCATTTTGCAGTCCAATTCCTCAGAAAACCATAAAGTTTGCTTCATCTTCTCCTTCTCCAATTTCAATATCATCCAATGAGTGCAATACCAACTTAGAACAAGCACATTTAAGTTGGCCGGTCATTTTCGAGCATAGACAGTTTTCAATAGACCACAAGTTTTGGATGTCTGAAAGCAACAATGAAGGCTCTGAAAGCAACTTGATCAATGTTCCTAGACCTGAACTTTTATCAAATCCTAATTCTAGCCCAAATTCAGCTTCTTCAAGTGAGGCAATGGATGATGATACAGAAGGTCTCCAAAGCTTCAAGGAGTTCAATGATCCAAACTTGAAGATTCTATGTAATAGTTTGGAGAAAAAAGTTCCTTGGCAAAAAGATATCATTCCTGAAATTGCAACAACCATTCTTGAATGCAGGTCTAACAAGAAATGCAAGTCGAATCTAGGAGAACAAAGAGAAGAAACATGGTTGTTTTTCTTAGGTGTTGATTTTGAAGGAAAGGAGAAGATTTCAAGGGAGTTAGCAAGACTTGTATTTGGCTCTAAATCCTGCTATGTTACCATTGGCCTATGCAATTTCTCGTCAACAAGAGCTGATTCAACTGAAGAATCAAAAAACAAGAGGACAAGAGATGAATTGGGTTGCAGTTATTATGAGAGATTTGGCCTGGCCTTGAATGAGAATCCTCACCGAGTGTTTTTCATGGAAGATATAGAACAGATTGATTACTGTTCTCAAAAGGGTATCAAGAAAGCAATTGAAAATGGAAGAGTAACACTTCCTGATGGTGAAAATGTTCCTCTGAAAGATTCCATTATCATATTCAGTTGTGAAAGTTTCAGCTCTTTTTCAAGAGCTTGTTCACCTTCAAGAAGGGTAAAAACTGGTGAAAAAGAAGGCAAAGATAAAGAAGATGAATCCGAGGAGAGAAACAAAATTGTCTCACTTGACTTGAATATTGCCATTGAAGTTGAAGTTGATGATGAAGATGAAGATGAATATTCAAATATTGCTGAAAATGGACTCTTGCAATCAGTTGATAGGAAAATTATTTTCAAAATCCCAGAATTGTGATAAAGTGGGTGGTATAATTGATAGATGATTAGTGATGGGCAATTTTTCATTTTCTTTTTTTTTTTTTAAATTATTTTCCTTTTTTTTTTTTTTTTTTTGGTATTCCTTTTATTGGGGTGTGGGTGGGAAAGCAAGACATTATACTAACATGGGAAAAATGTTTATGATCTTTTTCTTTAAAGTGGAGGGGGGTTTGACAGGATTTAGTTAGCATTAGGTTGTTGTACATTTAGTAATGTATGTTTTAGTTTACTTCTTGTTACATGTAAAAGGTTAATGCACTTCAAGTTACAATTCTTTCTTGTTAATTGGTTTATTAACTTGTTCTTTTTCTCGTTTTTTTTTAAAGATTAAATTTCCGTTTGTAATTAGCATACTAATATTAGGGGTTAAGAAGAAAATTAATGTTAAGTGAGTCAAAAACTAATTTTATCTAAAAAATTAAATTTAAATTGATTAAATAAAAAAACTTCTATAAATTAATGTTATTTTTATTTAATTTTAAGTAAATCAAAAATTGCTTTTATATAAAAAAATTACACTAAAATATATCAAATAAAAAATTTTCTATAAATTAATAATATATATATATATATATATATATTGGATCACCTGACTCACATGACTTCATCCTTAAATAATAGGCAACACAATTCTATCTAATCCTCTCAATTGCAATTATAATATTTAAAATAAATAAATAAATAAAGCATCTCTAGTACATGATACTTCCGGCTTTGCAGCAACTGTCTATCATATGCATTCTTCTTGCATATATGATATATCGTTAATAAAATAGAATCAACGAACATAAGAAAAGGTTAATTTTGAAAAGAGTTAAATGAGAAAAAATGCACAAGTTCTGTGGATCTTGAAATTTATCCAATCAAATATTGCAAGAATTCAATTCAAAATAATTTTATTCCACTAATTTTCATATTTAGAGAGAAACAATTTATAAACTCAATCTTTAATAAATAAATGATTTTTAAATAAATAAAAATATACAATTTCACAAGAATATTAATATTTCTCATAATTTTCATATTAATATTTTAGGTTCTTTTGGGGAATTAGAATAAGAAGGAAAAGAAAAGAAAAAGGGAATGAGATAATAACTATTCATTGTTGGAAGTTTAATAACTCCCGAAAAGAAAAAAATTAATTAACATATCAGTTATTTCATAAATTTTTATTTTATTTTCCCTTTAAAATTTCAAAATTAAGAGAATAAGAAATATTTTTTACTTATTGTAAAGAATAACTTTTTAACGAGTAATATCATTTTTTATCATTTAAATATCCAAGCATGAAATAATTATTAATCTTTTATTTCTTTTCTTTTCTAATTTCATGAAATCAAGACTATTTTTTTTTCATGCAAAAAAACTCTTGTTTTGAATAATTAACTGTAACTAAGAAAAGAAAAAAATTGAACTCATTATCTATTAATTATACCATGTTCAATTCATATATATAAGGATTCAATTCAATTATATTCATAGAATTGAGAAAGTAAGAAACCCAAAAGCAAAAAATGAAAAAAAAAAAAAAAAATGTAAGAGCGAATTGTGGAGGGAGAGGGCGGGGGAGGTGGAGAATTTGCTACATCAAGATACATTTCCGTGAAATTTTCCAATGAATAAGCAATTTAATAGAGAAAACTAGAGATGGCAAATGGATCATTTTAGGTATAGTTTTTCATGATTTTTATAAAATGCATTAAACAACATGTATAATAATCAAATAATTTATTGTGAGAAGAAATTTTTTATCATATCATAATAAAATACCTTTTTTAAAAAAATACTTCATTTTTATTAAAAAAATATTTATTTTATTTATAAATTTATATTAAATAAAGTGCGATAAGTTTTGGGATAAGTTATTAGTTGAAAGAGTTGACTCACTCATTATGATTGTTCAAATTTAAATATTTTGAATTATATATTAATTTAAATGGAATTACCGGTTAAGTTTTATGCTAGTATATACAGATCCATTTAAGATTTGCCACCTATACATAAAATCTATTTACGCTTAATTATATTTTAAGTTCGGTTAAACTGATTAAACAGTAGTGAATTTAGATTTTCAAAAGTTTGGTTAAACTGATTAAACAGTAGTGAATTTAGACTTCCAATATTGTGAGGCAAAAACATATATTTAAAAATAATTAAAATTATCTTATTTATTTAATAAGTAATAAAGTATCTTTTATTTATCGAATCAAAATAGTTATAATTTTAAACAAATAAAATAATATTGACCCATATATTTTCTATTAGAACAAAAGTTTGAATTACAAATAGATAATTATGATTTTGGAGAGATTACAGTTAAATCTCTGTAAGTTAATGCTCAATTAATTAATAATATCTATTATATATTAATTTTTTATGATATCAACTTGAACTGATGAGTTAAATTAATAATTTTAATAAATTAATAAGATAATACTTTTTTAAAAATCATTACATAGTTATATG
The DNA here is from genome assembly GCA_948193065.1 of Aleurites moluccanus. Classification (NCBI taxonomy): domain Eukaryota; kingdom Viridiplantae; phylum Streptophyta; class Magnoliopsida; order Malpighiales; family Euphorbiaceae; genus Aleurites; species Aleurites moluccanus. Next base: position 21,069 of record CANXYC010170788.1, read on the forward strand.
GTCTCATTCCTATTATAAATTAATAATTTATCAATATTATATATATAATAGATTATAGTATGTATTTTATTAAAATATGACTTTAAAGATTATTTAAAATATAAATAATTATATTCACTTATATTTTGTTCACTTTATTTAATTCATATTCAATTTATCACATTTTCTTTCAATTCATTTAATTCGTATTTTATTGATCACATATTATTTTTATTTCATTTCAGTTAGTTCATATTCAATTAATCACATATTTTTTTTATTTATCTCAATTAATTTATAGTCAACTGATCATATATATTTTGTTCAATTCATTTAATTTATATTGAATTGATTACAAGATTGATAAAATATAATAAATTTTTAATTGATTAAATATATGAGGAAAATTTTTAATTGATTAATTTATATTGAAAGTAGTAGATGGACAGTGTTAGTAGTCAGAAATCTATAAGGAAATTTTTTTGCTAAGTAGTATAGTGGATAATTGTAGAGAATGAGTTGATTTGCGGAATTGAAAAAATGAAATATTAGATTTAAATATATTCAAATAAATTGAATTATTAAGAATTAAATGAATAGGCGAATCAAATGGACTAAAGGAACTGAGAGAAAATCGGTACAAAAGTTAAAGAATTATAAGTAAGCTATCGTAGAGACAATAATGAAATGTTAAAGAGAGTAAGTAAGAGACATTAATTGGATAAAAGGTAATAATGAAAAGATGAACTAGAGATTGAATAGAATGAAATAAGGATGTGTGTATAACAAGAAAAAATAAGGATGAAAAGTGAATTTTCCACCTTGGTGGAGATTGGGACCCATCAAGCCCATTTGATTTCCATATTTAACACATGCTTTTAAATCAAAATGAAAACCCATTATCCTCCTTTATGTGGCCGGCTATGACTTAGCATTTTGGCCAAAGTACTATTTTTAATTTATGAGATAGTTATGATAAGATAATTATTAAGATTGACACTTGTCAAAATTTAATAAAGTGAAATTATTTAATATTTATCTATTTTTATTTAAATATTTTTTTGATTTATTTAAGAGTCAAAATTAATCATAGTTTTTTTACAAAAAATCTTACGACATGGTGAATTTAAATCAAATAAATTTATTAATTTTATTATAGTAGTATTAATTAAATTGACACTTGTCAAAAATATAAGGAGTTAAAATTCTTCATCCTTGTCTATTAATTGTAAAAGTAAGTTATTAATTAAATAAAAAGTCAAAATTTTATTTCATTTGCCAACTAAAATTTCAGCCAACAAGGCCATATGCTCATCCAAGTGAAAATTTCATATTGTTAATTAAAACTCCATCAATTCAAAAGCTAACACTTGTCTACTTCTAGAAGATTTTCAATTTCTTCATCTTTATCTTCCAATTTCTATTAGGAAATGATGATGATAATAATAATAATAATAACAACAACAACAATAATAATAATAATATAAATGATAATAATATCAATAATATAAAATATATATATGCTGAATATGGAAGAGAAAAAAAAAATAAAAAACATTTAGTCATTTCTTCGCATGTTTGGTCATAGCCTCCTTCTTCTCTAACCCAAAGTATTTCTTCCATTTCCTTCATCAAACTTCATCTTTTCAACATGGTAGTGGTGGGTCTTCCATATCTAAAGTAGAATATGAAGGCTTGGAAGTGAAAAGCCTACAAAAACTTGAAGAAATTCTTAAGGAAGTGAAACTTTGTTAAGGTAAAATTCTGATTTTAGATGTTCTATTTGATTTAATAATATGTATGAATTAGATAGTTACTAAATTTGAGAATTGATGATAGATATATTATTATATTTGATTAAGAA
>CANXYC010170935.1:0-37900 GCA_948193065.1 Aleurites moluccanus
TTTTTTTTTTTTTTTTTTTTTTTTTTTTTTTTTTTTTTTTTTTTTTTTTTTTTTATTTTTTTTTTTTATTTAAATTTTTATGTTTGTTTAGTATGTTGGAAAACAAAAGGAACCTAGGCTATTTGGTATGAATTTAAGTGATTTTAAGCTTTTAGAATGGTTTATATATTGTATGGTTTGTGAATTTATGGTTAAAAATTGAAAAATTACATTTTGGTCCTCCAATTACAAAAATTTTCAAACTTACCCGATTGGGTCCTAACTGACTTCAAATCGACTCTAGACCTAAAAATTAGGTCATATAACATGCATATACATATATTCCATGCATTCACACATATTATAACACATCAATAAGAAAGGAAAAATTATTTCCCTAAAAGGTCCCTATTAAGGTTTCGGCTAAGGTGTTACAGAAACCTAGCCATCCAACCATCTATCATTCTTACTTTTATACTATTGGTTAATCAAAGTCAACAAAGATGGCTTACATGTACATTTGATACACCAAATCCAAAACCAAAGCTAATAATCCTATACTTTGAGCTTATGATAGGGATTGTAAAACCTATTCATCTAACCATCCATTTCTTCATCATTTAATCCAATGGTTAGATCTAATCAAGCCTAAAATGATGCCATAGGATTGCATACACCATATAATTCCATATCTCAAAGGAAAAGACCATTTTGCCCTTAGTTTAACCGAAGCACCTCAAGCACCTCAATTGAAGAGCTTACCGGGCATTATTTTCAATCGGGTTTATTTCTCCAACAAAACTTCAAATAAATTAAATAACATCATTTTCATGTCCTAATATTCTTTTCTACCTTCAAATATTATGCTTATTTTCATAAAACTCGAAGGGGTGTGAAATAACCATTTTACCCCTAGTTCACCAAAAATTGAGTTTTTCCCGATTTTTTCCTAATAGCCTTTAAAGCACTTTTACATGTGTAAAACTTTCTAAAATATATATAAACATGCAATTTAAACATAAATATGCATAATATATAACTTTCAAACATAACAAATATTTCTCAAGTTTGCCCCTTTAAAAGTTAAGTTCTAAGCCTTTAAACTGGGTTGTTGCATATAATCACTACCGCAGGTGTGAATACAGATCCTAGCAAGGTACAAGCCATGCTATCTTGGCCAGTTCCAACAACTGTAAAGGCTCTAAGGGTTTGGTGTAATCAGCAAACCATTAATAGAAATGCTTAAAAAGAATCAATTTCAATGGTCTTATGAGGATTGGAGTCATTTCAAACTCTCAAGACCCTTGTTAGCTCAGCACTAGTATTAGCAATGCCTGACTTTTCACAACCATTCATTTTAGAGACTGATGCATCATCAAAAGGTATAGGAGAAGTCTTAATGCAAGGAGACAGACCCATTGCATTCTTTAGTAAGGGACTGAGCAAGAAGAATCAACTATTGTCTGTGTATGAGAAGGAATTAATGGCCATTATATTTGCATTAAGTAAGTGGAGACATTATTTAGAGAACAATCATTTCATAATAAAAACATATCAGGAGAGTATAAAATTCATTTTACAGCAAAGGTTAACTACATATGTTCAACAAAAGGGGATTATTAAATTGTTGGGTCTTGACTATAGTACACAATACAAAAAGGAATTGAGAATAAAGTAGTTGATGTCTTATTAAGAAGGTTTAAAGACCAGGCTGTTTGTAATGCTATTTATGTATATGTGCCATTATGGATACAAGAGGTAGTCTCTAGTTATGAGAATGATCCTGCTGCTACTCAACTCAATTCCATGTTGCTCATTAATCCCCGAGCTCAACCACCATATATATACTCTCATGGCTTGTTGAAGTACCATAACAGACTGTATATTGGTGTTGATTCACAGCTTAGGCAGAAGTTGTTGACTACTGCTCACTGGGTGGTCACTCTGGTATTAAGGCAACTTGTGAGAGATTGAAGCATCACTTCTTTTGGCAAGAAATGTGAAAGGTAGTAGAATCCTGGGTGCAAAGCTGTGATACTTGTCAGTGGTTTAAGTCAGAATCAGTACCTTTATCCAGGGCTATTACAACCATTGCCCATTCCCGCAAAAGCTTGGACTCATATCTCAATGGATTTCATTGAGAAGCTGCATAAATCCCAGGGGGAGGATACAATACTTGTAATTGTTGACATGTTTACTAAATATTGGCATTTTATAGCCTCGTCTCATCCATTCACAGCATCCAAGGTTGCAGCTGTATTCTTGAACTCCATTTATAGGCTTCATGGCTTCCTACAGTCCATTGTGTCAAACAGGGACAAGTTATTTACTAGTACTTCTAGCAGGAGCTTTTTAAGTCTATGAGGTCTGCCTTGCATCACAGCACATCCTGCCATCCCCGATAGATGGTCAAACTGAGAGGCTTAATAGGTGTTTGGAGACATACTTGAGGTGCATGTCATTTTAGAAGCCCTCCTCTTGGTGCAAATGGCTGCCATTAGCAGCGTGGTGGTATAACAATACCTTTCACTCTAGTTTGGTCATGACACCATTCCAAGCACTTTATGGTTACCTTCTACCTCACTTCTAAGCAGTGATAGATCATGTTTCACCTGTGGAGAGCATCTCTCAATTGTTTACAAAAAGGGAGCACATTTCTCAAATGGATTAATCTCACTCCTGAAGAAGCAATATGGAAGATGTGACCTTCTTCAACTCTCAGTTTCCTGATCTTCTCCTTGAGGACAAGGAACTTTCTCTTGAAGAGAATATTGTTACACCACTTGAGTAGTAGAAGCAGTAATAGAGTAGCAATCCACTGAATTGTTAATAAAGAAACGTGATAAATGTGGTTAGTTAGTTGAATAATAACAGCTGAGCTGGCATGTGCAACTATAAAAGGGAATTGTTGTAACATATTGATTTGTGATTGAATGCATAATTTTGTTATTCTGTTTCTATCTTTCTATCTCTTTCTCCTCTCTTCTCTCATTTCTCTTCTGTTCGAATCTTCTTCTCTATCTCGTCACTTCTTCTCTCTTATCTTTCTCTCATTCTTGCTGTTCTCATATCTTCTTTAGTTACTACTATAATTGCTATGGAGACTGATCGTAACAATATTTATACATGTAGCAGATTAAGCTAATGCATAAGCTGATAACTTTTTAAAGCAAGTAAAAAATCCCTCTTTCTAATTCCAATTTGATTCCCAAGCTTAGCGGTTCCTCATTTTCTCAATTTAACACTGTGTTAAAGCAAGTAAGAAATGCGCCCATTGTTCTTATAATTAAAGCTCAATGCTCTCATTGTATGGCATTTTATTTCTTTTATTTTCTTTTTCTAGAAAAATAAATTTATTATTCTTTGATGTTATGTAATTTATAGATAACAGTAGTTGGGTAATGTCAAGCAATAACAAGACACGCATTTTTTGAAAACCATAATCAAACAATTTTTCACAAACACAAATTAGAAACAAATAATTTTACTGGACTTTTTGCTACTATTGCGGTGGTGTCGCCATTGGGGGAATCAAAGTTTGGTGAGTCCACATGGCTTCAATGTTGCTGAGGGTGAGCTTGTACAGGTGGTGGAGCGATTGATGGCGGCATCTCCATGGATGGCTAAGGTAACTTTGGCAGCGGTGGTGGCAGAGGAGATGGCTGTGAAGCAGATGTTTGCTGGGTTGAATTTTATTTGGAATAATGCAACGAGATTACTTTTTTTTTTTTTCATTTTTGTAGAGGGTTTCGAGATGAAGGCTGATTGTTATGAGTCAAAGGTAGTGGGTAAATAATAAGAGTATTTTAAGTGTTAATAAATATATTTTAATTAAAATTTAATTTTTAGGATTTTGATTAATAATAAAGAGACAGAAAAAATTAGATGGAGTAATCCTTTTATCTAACGAATAAAAAAATTCAAAAAAGTAAAATTCAACGCAAAGACAAAAAAAAAAAAATCCTAAACTCTAAACATAGATAAAAAAAAAAAAAAAGGATAAACTTGAATTGACGGGACAAAACCCTAAGATAGTGTGTTCCTTCACAATAGAGATGAAATGGAGACAGATATGCAAATAGAGAGACAGACATGCAGAATAACAGCGGTGTAAATCTAAAAAAAGAAGATGAAGAATGGATAATGAAAAATTAAGACATTTTAAGCTTTTTATACTAAAAATAGTGATGGATGTTTATCGTTATTCCATCATAAAATGAAAAAGGAAAGTGTTTACATTCTCATAAATAACAATATAAAAGGAAAATATAAATAAATGTTTATTGCTATTCCATCATACATTATATAAATATATAATGTCGTAAAACAACGAGAAAACCAAGCCTACATTACCGCGTCAACTAATTTTACGATGGATTAACAATAGATGAATGTGTCGCTATTCCATCATAAAATTCTTGCTAATCACTTGCTAACACATGGTGCTAAGTGTTTCTCCCAAAAGCTAGTGATGGACTGATTCTTTCACTAGTTCTTTCGCCAACCCGTCATTATTTTTTGGCTAACTGTTGTTATTATTTTCTTCGATTCCATTACTAATTTTCTTTGCAATTAAAATTCTTAATTTTCAATATAAATCATTAAAAAATAATTAAATCTACACTAAACGGACCCACAACTTTTTTAATAAATAATTGTCCATATAATAGAAGTAAATTATAGATTATTACCGTTAATGATCAAATTTATAAATTGATGTGATATATATATATATAGATGACACGCAAGGCACATGGTTAAAAAAATAATATGTAAAAAGAGAAATATAAAAGGAAAGTGTTTACATTCTCATAAATAACAATATAAAAGGAAAATAAAAAAATAAACCAATTAGATAGGATACATGACAGTGGTCGAAAATTAGTGTAAAACTTATTTGTTTTACAATGTAAGTGGATTCCCACTTATATATAATTTTGAGTGGAGGTTTAAACTTATAATCTTACAATGTTGAAAAAAAAAATCTGATTCTATGGAGTCATTTTCGTTTTTCTCTTTTCTATTAAAAGGTAAATTTGGCTATCAACGAGTGTTCATATTGAGTCCAATTGGAAGGCTGTAGTAAAATAAAAAAAAAAAAAATTTGAGAAATTATTTAATTAATTTATTTTCTAAATAGAATATTTAAATTTAAATGCCAATAAACTTTTTTAATAAGATTCTAATGCTAACGTGCAATCGTACTCATGCGGATAAAATTAATGTTAAAAAAATCATGTCAATAAACTTTTAAGTATTTTTTATATAAGAAACCGTCCCTCCACTCATTTTACTATTCATATTTCAACAGTAGGAAGTTCGTCAAATCTCACTTTCCTTGCCTTTATAAATAGTCTCTTACCTTCTTCTTTCTATCCCTACCAATAATACCATTAAAGTTCTCAGAGAAAGAAAGAGAGTCTCAGATTATATTGAAGGGCTAGCATAATTGATTTTATAGAGGCATGGCTCATAATCTTATATATATATATAGTACGGGAGGCTCTGTTAAGCTCAGGAGGGATAGCGCCATGAGCAATAATAATGATTAGTTGTTGAGTTTATGAGTTAATCTCAAACAAATTATAATCATTGGTGGCGCTATCTATCCTGAGTTTCACAGGTTCTTCTTACTTCATTCTGGTGCAGCTTCTCAGCTTCAAGGATCTAGTTGGCATCTGGGTATGTTTGTACTTTTTTTTATATATATTTGTGTTAGCTTTTATATATAAATATATATTCAAGAATTTTTTTTTTTTACTTGAAACACTCGTATCAGGTAAATAAATTCTTGAATTATGCTTAGCTTATATATTAAATAGTTTCTTTCATTAGTTGAATAATTAATCAAATTAATATCAATGACGCTTCTTTCTTCCCTTATTTTAGTGGGTAGAAATTAATTAGTTCATATTAACATATATGTATCTTTTCTTTTTTGCAGCTAAATTAAGTTTTTTTTAGTTAATTAAATTCTAAAGATATTTCAAACTCCCAACTTCACCCGAATTAAACGAGTTTTTTATTTTTATTTTTTTCATGCTCTATACTCTGGCCCTAGTTTCTTGATATTGGCCGACTGCGGTATGTGTTGTGTATTCTTTTTAGGTTACATCTATAGGATGCCTTGGAAAGGCAAAACCTGGTAACTTCTAATTTGGTTTTTGTTTATTTTTTTTGAACTTTTTTTAATTGCTATATTAGATATGGTAGTTTGTTTATGCCCATAATCTTGGTTTAGATTTAATCATTGTCTTACATTAATAAATACATTAAAATAAATAAATAAATAAAGGATTTATTAATGTTAAAGGAAAAATGAAGAATCTATTGTTCTTAATTAGCTATTTTGGTGGGATTATTCGGATAAAATTAGTAATGATTTGTGGTCCTTCTTCAGGTTTCTCAAATAAGGGTTAATTACTAGTAATTATTTCTAGCAATTAATCCACTTTTTCCCAGTGTTTTAATCTTTCTTTTTGGAGTTCATGAATTTAGCTTCCAGTTAACTAGCTAGAAAAAATAATAGATCTATTCTTTTTATTGGGTTGTAACTGAGGTTTCGAAATCATAATTTCATAACATTGAGGATCCAAAATCTCATAATATTTGTACTAAAAACTTATTTTTTTCTATTTTACTCGACTAATTAAAAACTCATTGCTATGTATTGAATTTTTATATTCTTTGCTTTATTTTATTTTTTTTTATTCCTTGAAATTTATTTTGCTTTGTTTGGAAAATGATAATACACTATTAAACATAATTCTATATTTTTCTGAATATAACTTAGATTGGGTTAGTGTGTTTTGGTACTTGCTAGCTCTGGTAAGTTCTCTACTACGTACACTCCAGCATCAAGAAGGGGGGCAGTAACTTTTTCTTTTCCGAATATACTTTTTTCTTAAAGTATACTTACTTTTGAGAGGTTGTACTGACAAAATATTATCTTCAGTTTTGGTTGTTTTAGATTTAATGGCAATTTAAGTCTGAAACTCTTAAACCCTAGTAGATGGCCACCACCCCCTCTCTCTCTCTCTCTCTCTCTGCGTGATTTATGAAGCTAGGGTTTTATGTTCTGACTTATATTGCAGGCTTTTCAATAATGCGGTTGGTTACTGTGGATGTTGACTCTTTCCCAACTTCGTTCAGCTCACGGTCTAGTCGCTTTCTTTTCTAATTATTTGTGTAATCTTTTTTATTTATTTATATGTTATCTATCTCTTCTTCTTCTTCACCATCATCGTTATCTCCTTATTAAAAAGCAAAATTTACAGTAATTAATTATTTCATGAGTTTTCTGATGGGTGATGATGGTGAAGTGGACTCATAAAAGGGGAATTAATTCTTATGTGTAATGTAGTTATCCATTTTCTGTGTGGATGCAATATAGATCATTTGGTTGGCCATTATTGCTATCATGTAAGGTTGGGATATATAACTTTTTACTATGATTTCAATATTTTGAGAAGTTTGATCCAACTTTAGGGTACAAAGTGTGTCTTACTGTTTGGGGACAAAGGAACAAACTTAAGCCTTCAACAGATCTTCAATGCAACCTTGTGATATTATTATATGCATATAACATAATATGATTCATCATCACAGGATAGTGGACAATGTGGATCAACAGAAACCCCCACTTCTCTATAGTATTAAGAACTTTTCTATGCCTACTTTAATTACACAATTGATGTAGAATTCATATATATTTCCATTGTTAAAAGAAATCCAAATGATTATGCATTTATCTCAAAAAAAAAAAAAAAAAAAAAAGATTATGCATGATCACTAAATATAAAAAAATAAAAAGAATATAATATTACATTATTTGGAATAGATTGGTTGTGGTTTTTGGGTTAGAAAAAATATTCTATCTTTAATTTTTGTTTTTTAAATTCCGATTAATTAGTGAATGATTAATTTGATTGGTATAAATATAATCAGGTTAGTTTGATGAAATATGAGTTAGATATAATTTTTAAAAGTTTAAAACTAAATATAGACTCACCTCTAATTACAATTCCAAAATTACACTCTCAGTGGCCTAATTAGCCCGGGACTCCCCGTCCGTAGCTCTTGCCTGGGACGATTATCCTATAACAAATAAATTTGCCTTATAAGACATATATCTATCAACCATCATATCAAATCACATATTATGCCATATTAAGGCATAATCAAGCATACAAAAACATAAACACATACATTATGCATATTTTACACATTAAGCACATCAAAGGCTCTATAACACTCTTTTAACACTTTTCATATCTTTTATGCACCAAATGCAATTCCATCAACTCAAATCACTCACATTATTCATATTCATCAATAATTTGCTAAGTCATAAACTTTTAAACACTTTACCAAATATTTCACACCAAACATACACAATTTCTCACTTTCACTTCAAATTACCTATACCATTCATTCTTCCTACATTTAATTTCAATTATATTAATATACAAATTAATTTTCATGATAACAAATATCAAATCTTCTTTATTCCTAGCCTCTAATTCTTAGATTACACTTTAATTAATTGCTCATTTCCATTAATTGTTCAATTCTATTAATCTCAATTAACATGTTAATAAACTTAGCATAAATCAAAACATCAATTCCTACCATTAAATAATACTATTTAATTTCATCAAAGTTAGAAACTCAATTATAGTATATACTTGGTTTTTGACTTTCGACCTATTTTGGTAACTGATGGAAATTGGGACTTAATTGAGGAAGCCCAGCCTCTTTACACAAGTGTAAGGAAAAATTTTTGGATGCTTTATTCAATCTGAAACTGAGCTTAAATACACAAAGAAAGGGAAGTAACTAAGCAAGAGATATTCTAGCCTAAAAATATGAATTAATCTTGACTAACATTATTATAGGAATATTACTAATAGAAAAGAAAACAAAAATAGCAAATGGAAATCATAGCAAGCAGCCTGTACTAGCTAGACAGTTATGTTTGTAACATCTTTCTCTCCCTTTAAAAGAGAACTCGTGTCCTCGTGAGTTGTACCCGAAAACTAGGCCTTAAAAAATTTTCAATCCTCCCAAGTTGCTTCAGCAAGTGACAGGCCTTGCCAATGTACCAAAACTTCTTTCTTTCCCTTTCTTTGTCTTCGTTCCAAGATAGCAATTAGATGTGGAAGTAAATTATTATCATAGCTAACTTCAGGTAAGGGGATTTGCATTACTGCCTTGCTACCAATGAATTTTTTCAAAAGAGATATGTGAAATACCAGATGTATTTTAGAACATGCTGGTAACTCTAACTTGTATGCAACCTTTCCCACACGTTCAATGACTTTGTAAGGACCATAATACATGGCTGCTAACTTCATGTTCTTGCGACCAACAACTGACATCTGTTTATAAGGTTGAAGTTTCAAGAAAACTTCATCTCCAATGGAAAATTCCCTTTCACGATACTTACCATCATAGACCTTCTTCATCCTCTCTTGAGCCAGCTGTAATTTAGCTTTTGCTTCCTTGAGAATCATGTCCATACTTTTCAACTCTTGCTCTACAATAGCCACTTTGGATGTGCCTATGACATAAGAAATGAGAGTAGGAGGTGGCTTACCATAAACAATTTCATATGATGACTTTTCGGTAGAAGAGTAGACGCCCATGTTATAACAGTATTCCGCCTAAGATAGCCACTTACACCAAGTCTTAGGCTATGAATCCATTAAACATCTCAAATACATCTCAAGTGTTCGATTAACCACCTCGGTTTGTCCATCAGTTTGAGGATGGTAAGCTGAACTAAAATTAAATTTAGTTCCATTAAGCTGAAACAATTCCTTCCAAAATTGGCTAGTGAAAGTAACATCACGATCACAAACAATGGATTTTGGCATACCATACAGGCGAAAAATGTGGTCAAAGAATATTTGAGTTATGCTTACAGCAGTATACGAATGAGCTATAGCTATAAAATGTGCAAATTTAGATAGACGATCCACCACCACAAAAATAGTCTTTTTTCCATGAGACATAGGGAGCCCTTCAATGAAGTCCATAGAAATATCCTCCCAAATTAGAGAAGGAATAGGAAGGGGCTGTAATAGACCCATTGGACGAGATAATTTAGCCTTTTCCATTAACAAATCTCACATTCTTGGATGAACTGCTTTAGGTTTTTCCACATTCCTACCCAATAAAAATTTGACCGAATTCTTTGTACTGTTTTGAAAAATCCCTCATGAGTACTATTGTGAAATTGAGCCATGATATCTACTAGTAGTGAAGAATCTTGGGCAAGATAAATTTTATCTTAAAAATATAGTACCTCATCTTGATACCTCCAAGGTCCTAGTGCTTCTTCCTTCTGGACCAGCTCCATTAACCGCTGTAATGAAGGTTTGGACTTAACCTCCTCTCGGATTACACCCAAGAATTGAGGAACAGGACGAGAAATGGAATGAATTTTATATTCAATACTAAAATCAAACCCTATGAGCTTAAATAACCACTTTTGTTGTACTACTATTGTCATGCGTTGAGTCCATAAGTGCCTCAAGACTTGATGATCAATACGAACTATAAACTGCTGACTCAATAGATAAGGCCTCCACTTTTGAACAGCTAGTACTAGTGCAAGAATTTATTTCTCATATATAGACAAAAGTAAATGCTTCCCCTGCAATACAAAAATGAAAAATGCAATAGGAGTCTTTTGTAGCAATACTGCTCCAACACTTATGTCACATGAATCACATTCAATAATAAAAGTTTATGAGAAATTAGGAAGAGCTAATACAAGCTTGAGTCATGGCATGCTTCAATGATGAGAAGGCAGCCTCTCCTTGTGGTGTCCAAGTGAAAGAATTATTTTTAAGCATTTGGGTGAGAGGACCTGCAATCATACCGAAATGTTGAATGAACTTTTGATAATAACCACATAACCCCAAGAACCCACGCAAAGCCTTAGGAGAAAGTGGTTTTGGCCAGCTCAAAATTGCTTCAATCTTTCAAGGGTCTACTGCCACTCCACAACCTAAAATAATATGACCAAGATAGTTGATCTCCTAGCGCCCAAAATCACATTTTTGTAATTTGACCTATAGCTTATAGGTCCTCAATATAGAGAAAATAGCCTGCAAATATGTAATGTGGTCAGCCCATGTGCGACTATATATGAGAATATCATCGGAAAAAAAAAAGCACAAATTTTCTTAGATAATCACGAAATATCTCATTCATTAAGGAATGAAATGTTGAGGGAGCATCGGTGAGCCCAAAGGGCATGACCAAGAATTCATAGTGACCATGATGTGTTATGAAGGCCTTTTTTCAACATCATTGGGATGAACTCTAATATGATAATAACCAGATCGAAGATCCAATTTTGAAAAGTAAATTGCCTCATTGAGCTCATCCAATAATTCATCTAATTGTCTCATTGAGCTCATCCAATAATTCATCTATCACCGGAATTGGAAATTTATTTTTTATTGTGATTTTGTTAAGAGCGTGATAGTCGATGCACATATGCCAAGACCCATCTTTTTTCTTCACCAAAATAATTGGAGATGAATACGGGCTATGACTGGGTTGAATAACTCCACTGTTTAGTAATTCTGAGACAATTTTTTCGATCTCTGATTTTTGAAAATATGGATAGCAGTATGGTCGAACGGAGAACGACTCATTGCTCTTAAGTGGAATATTATAATCTTAGGCTCGAGATGGGGGAAGGCCAATAGGTTCAGCAAACGCATCAAAGAACTGCTGCAATAATTATTGAATCTCCGATGAAAAATGAGAGGTTGAGCAGGCTGAATTTGAGCAATTGTAGGTTCCCTTCAATTGTAACAAGAAGCTAGTCCCTTTTCTAGTCACTCTTTCTAACCGAGCAGAGCTAACAATATGGTTGTCTGGTTATTTTGACCTTTGCAATATGACAAATTCATCCTGAAGTATAAAACTCATACAAAGCCGTGAGAAATCCCAATTAATCACACCAAGTGTACGTAACAATTGAGTACTCAAAACAATATCACAACCATCAATAGGTAATATGAACAAATCAATGAATAATTTAATTCCTTGCAACATAATAGGAACCTAGAAACAGACACCTGGGCTAATTAATTTTTCTCTCGACACTACCATCACCTCTAATCTGTGCTTTCGGCTCGAAGGCTGAAGATTAGCTTGTTGGGTCAAATTTTCACTTATACAATTATGTGTACTTCTCGAATCAATCAAAACAAGCACTGACCTATGACACACCTTACCTGTTACTCGTATGGTATCTGGTGCCACACTGCCCAAAAGAGCATAAAGAGAAATTGCTAGTGCATCTGATTCCTCTACTGATGGGTCAACAATCTCCATCTTTGCATCACTGTCGCTATCTTCCAATACTGCTTGAATTGAGAACAGTCTTCTGCAACGATGCCCAGGACCATATGGATCATTGCACCTGAAACATAATCTCTTTCACTTACGTTCGTTGAGTTCATCAAAGGATAGACGATGGATTGCTAGAGGTTTGGAGTGGTTGCGCACTGTTGGAGCAGATTGTCTTGGAGGAATTTGGGAAGAACGTGTTGGGAGTTGCATTTTCTGATTTCAAGCTTCATAAAGCCTTGCAAGCCCGATTGCAGCAGATAGAGTAGTGGGCTGGCCTGCCTGTACATTAGTATAGAGAGAAGCTGAAAGTCCACTAATAAAACAACTTGCTTATTGTGATGGATCTAAGTGGCCAACTTTGGCAAGGAGTCATTCAAACTGAGATTGGTAATCTCTAACTGTCCTAGTTTGTCTCAACTTAGTGAGCTCACCAAAAAAATCAAAAAATTTATTTGGTCCAAAATGCTGAAGTATTTGTTCATGAAACTCTCCCCAAAAGATGGTGGGAAAATCTTGAACAAGCAATTGATACAACAATTGTACATCACCTGTGAGATGGAAAAAAGTGAGGGAAACCCACTCCTCTAATGGGGTATGGTGGTACTGAAAAAACTGCTCTGTTCAGCATAGCCAACTAGTTGGATCTTTATGTTCGTCGAAGCGGGGAAAATCCAATTTAACTAGTTTTGGTGCATATCCTATGGTGGGACCTGAACCACTTGTATTAGTGTGAGCTCGATTGGTGGTGTGCAACAGAGTTTTCACCATCCTTACGAACCACTTGAGTAGTGAGTTGATCCATACGAGCTGTCAGTTGAGAAATAAGCTCAGCTAATTGAGTGGACAAATTAGCTACAGTGGCCTCTAATTGCTTAACTCGTTGATCTATGCCAGAGTTCTGATACCACGATGGTATATACGTGGTTTTTGACTTTCAACCTATTTTTATAACTAATGGAAATTGGGACTTAAGTGAGGAAGCCCGGCCTCTTTACACAAGTGTAAGGAAAAATTTATGGATGCTTTATTCAATTTGAACTGAGCTTAAATACACAAAGAAAGGGAAATAACTAAGCAAGAGATATTCTAGCCTAAAAATATGAATGAATCTTGACTAACATTATTATACGAATATTATTAACAGAAAAGATAACATAAAGATCAAATGGAAATCACAACAAGCAGCCTATACTAGCTAGACAGCTATGTTTATAACATCTTCCTCTCTCCTTAAAAGATAACTCGTGTCCTCGTAAATTGTACCAGAAAACTGAGCCTTCAAAAATTTCCAATCCTCCCAAGTTGCTTTAACAGGTGACTAGCCTTGCCAATGTACCAAAACTTCTTTCTTGCCCTTTCTTTGTCTTCGTTCCAAGATAGCAATTGGATGTGAAAGTAAATTATCATCATAGCTGCGTTCAGGTAAAAGGATTTGCATTAAATTCATACTATTAATCTAAACTATTTTTTTTAAAGATTTTAATATCTTATTTCTTATCATTTAACATTAATTAAAAATAATTATTATCTCATGAACTTGCTATTAATCATTATATAACATTCATTCTTATGAAACAATTCAATTATTCTTTCTTTTTTTAAAAAAAATAATAAACAGACTATCAAAAATAGAAATAGTTAATCCTTAATAAACCATCAATTACAAAATCATACCCCATTTTTTCAAAACACTATTAATTTTTATCTTAGTATTTAACCCAAGATACTTATACTTAAGGTCATATCTTTTGACATTGGAAGATAATATTATGGGATATTATAAAAAAAAAAAAAAAAAACATTAACATATCATTATTTGTAAATATTCTCCACATATTAAAAGTTAATTCTAACAAAAAAAATCAACATATTTGAAATAAATGATAACTTAATAATATCAAAATAAAAAATTCATTATCATTATCAAGACAATATTAAATTAAATAAAATGTAATAACAATAATTCTAAATTTTTTTTCACTTACACCTTGTATAAAATCATAAACATAAATTATTTTCTTCTCAAATATGTTAGTAATCACATAATTCTGTTTTTGTTTGCCACAACTATATCTATTAACAGTAGTAGATATAAATAAATAAACAAATATAAAAGAATGAAAATAAATAAATACATACAAATAAACTCTTATAAGTTGTTATAAAATAATGATGATGATAAACTAATTATCATCTACCCATTAACAAAAATTCAGAGATATTTAAATATAATATTATTATTAATCTAAAGAAATGAGATATGAATTGTAAATATAAACACAATGACTGTATTACAATCTTCTATAATAATAATAATAATAATAAATTCATATATTTAGTATATTTTTATAAATATAAATAATTCTTTAAAATAGTGATAAAAAAATTAATAAATAAATAAAATATATAAAATTAAAATTTTAAAAATAAATTAATTACTTCAAAATAAAAAATTAAAATGATAATGTATTATGAAAATAAATAAATATAATATATTATAAAAATAAATAAATATAATAATACGCAAAACAAAAATATAAAAATTTCTTTTATTCTATATGATGTGTCATATATAGAAATTAGAATCTCTATTTATAAAATATATATTTATTATTAGTTATAAATTATAAATAATGTAATTAAATTAAACATAAATATACAAAAATAATGTAATAATGAGATAAATAGACAATAATATTATATTTATATTTATATTTATATAATATATATTTTTTTTATCACCATTGCGGATAATTTCAAACATTGGACAGTTAGGAACACGGCTGCACACCAATCAAAAAACAAGTTGCTGATCTGGTGGTTCTTGCAATTGTTCATCCCCCCAATCCCATGTTGTCAAAATCAATCAGGTTGTCTACGACTTTCTTATTTAATTAATCAAATAAATTGTTCTACAACTTGCGTATAAGAATTTTCGTACAGGAACCGTTACAATATTAACATTACGTAGGCCCCATTCACCAGCCATAGATAGCCTCCTTTTTTTTGTTTTTTTTGAATACCCGAGTAATTCCCATCATCATTTTGAGTTGAGTCGAAACCACCGCCACACGTGCAGACTCACCGACAAAGATAGTCTGGGCCCACATAACATCACCCTATTAACAAAAAATATTGTTTCTCTTTTTTGTCTTTTTTCCTTGCAATGATCAAAATGGCTTCTGTAAATACATGAACATGTCCTGCAAAGGCGAGAGCTGATCCATTTGGAAATTAACTTGTGAAGCAAAAGGGTCATCCTGAAACCCATCAACGTGATTGAAACCAAAATGCAACTCAATACTGTCCAACTCATTCCATTTGGGTTCACTCTGGACTTCCTTTTGATCAGGTGATAGCTCATGCTCCTCCGAGCAACTTGTGTCTGTATGCGTATGCAATCTGGGTGTGGAATCAGATGTATCCATATGTACCGATAAGACACTGTTATATTTAAAAATTGATGATGGTGCTGACATTAAAATGTTAGGTTTCTGGTCCTCCAATTCTGGGTATTCTATTAATTTATTTCTATCCACGGAGCCATGTTTCTCCATACTTCCTTTCTTGTTGTATATTCGGCATAATACCCAGTCATCAAGCTGCAATTACAAAAAGATTATTATTATAATTTGTAATCAAGGGCCAATCTATTAGATAAAGATTAATAATTAGAATTTTGGTTAAATTAGATACCCTGAGGTTGCTTTTTTTGCCTGCAGATCTATCCACATTGGCAAGCCGATACTCATGCATGATCCAGTTGGTTTTAATTCCTTTTGGAGCTTTCCCAGCATAAAACACTAGTGCTTTCTTTATTCCAAGCGGTTTGGGCCGACCAATGGGTTTATCAGCTCCAGTGGCTTTCCAGTATCCGGTTCCAGCTGCCCGGTTCGGCCGTGAACCGTTGGGATATTTTCTATCCCTTGGAGAAAAGAAGTACCACTCCTTATCACCGTAAAGAGCCATTTCTGCAACACATAATTACCCAAAAATTACTCAACATTCAACAGCAAATGCAAACAAAATTTAACTTTAAATTTAAAAATATAAATAAAATTTGATCTTGAAGCTAACCCAATATTTAGATATGAAAGATCCAACAAGTTTGTTAGAATTTCTCATATACAGAAATGAGTGGGAAATTGCCTGACTTCTAATTAATTACGAAATCAAAGTCGACACAATTCCAGAAAATGAATTGATGCAATTAATTAATAGAATTTCAAGATCTTTAAACCAAATTAAAATTTAAAAAAAAAAATCAAAATTACCTGGAAGCTGCCATGGATCATACTTATAAAGATCAATCTCAGCAATAATGGGAACAAAAATAGGCTGCCCAGCGCATTTCCTACACAAATAATGATTCACCAATTCATCATCTGTGGGATGAAATCTGAATCCAGGAGGCAACTCTAGCTCAGTTCCCTTCATTTCCTCTTTAATATCTTCTTCTTTAATCTTCTTCTTCTTATTATTATATTATATTCTTTCTGTCTCTGTGTCGCCGCCGCTAATACTATGCTGCTGTTGTTCGCTTGAAAGTTGAACACGAAACAGAGGGAGAGGGGAGATGGATTTTATAAGTGGTCATGGAAAAAAATTAAAAAAGTAGAAAAGAAAACACTTTTTTGTGTCGTGTGTGTAAAACCAAAACGTGGGAAATGTCCTATTCTTTTCCCAGCTGACTGCAGACGTATACAATGACACGTGTATACCAGTATATAAATATGACACGTGTCATAACTTCTGTCATTGCTTTCGTCACTTTTCTCGTCGGTATTTGAAAGTCGGCTTATCGCCTCTTGAGGCACGTTGACTATATCTTTCATTTTTATTAGTAGTCTGAAAGTCATACTCATGGTCAATACTAATCTTCTCGTACAGAGTTGAACCAATGTGATAATGGCACGTTTGAAAATTTAGTGCTTCGGACAAAAGCCTTGATACATGAGTGGAAGTGTATCTCTTTCGAAAAGAATGTTTGCTTGCACATGATTACAACCCTTTTTTTTTTTTTCAACGATGATTTGAATTACACGTCATCGTCTTTGGCACCCAGGTATGGAAACTACGACACCTTCGATTTGAAAAATTCACAAGAGAGTGTACACATAAAGAATATTTGAAATAAAAAATGTATATTCTTATCATTAAGTAAAAAAATTAACAAAAAAAAATCTTAATTGAGCGTTTTTTCTCTTCAAGTGGGAGCTATGTTAAACGTCATCACTTACATAAAAAAGAGAAAAAAATAATAATAAAAGGGATTAAGTTACTATTACTATTAGGTCAAAGAGAGCTCCTAGCGACCTTCATGGTACCTTCGCGATGTTATAGTTCGTGGATATGAATATTTAAACTAGTCAGGCAAGGTATTTTTTTTTTTTTTTTCTTATTTAAAATGAAAGGGTCAAATTTATATACATTTAAACTTAAATTTAGTGCTCGGTATAAACCATCCAATATATTAAAAAAAATTAAATTTAGTGTTCAAATTATATGTATTTACCTTTAAATTATATATATTTAAGAGAAAAATCAACTTAAGTCGAATTTAATTTTTGGATGAAATTTTAATAAAATATATTTTTTGTTTAATATTTTTATTTAAATGATAAAAGTACCTAATAAAAGTAAAAAAATAGGTCATAAATATTTTTCAAGAATTAAAATATTTTGTTCTTAAAAAAAATCTTGAGATGAAATATTATGTCATATTCTATATGATATCATCCTTCAATTTATTTTTTTATTAACAAACTCACAATACATTCAAATAATCAATTAAATTTTATTTTCTTGCCTTATATATAATATCAGTAATATAATACCAGTTATAATTCATTATATCTTGATATATAATACCAATTATAATTCATTTAATCAGAATCATAATTTCACTCATGTTTGCTCCCATATCAATCTTACCCCATCTAACAACCACAAATAATATGCAACAATCACAATTATAATAGCTTTATATGATACGAATATTCATCAGGCTTTTATAATTTAAAACTAATAATGATAATTATATATCATAATATACAAATTATCATTTCATGTATCCATGCATGAAATTAAATAAAATAAAATCAAATGAGATGTTATATTAAACTATATAACTTACAAATTTGATGGCAATTAAATCTACTAATTCTTTTCGGAACTCTTGATGACTGAAAATTAGAAAGATACCAGAAATATCAAAACTGAATAATAGAAAAAGAACATCAGGATACAGATAACTTAATATTTAAAATTTTACGACTCTTAAGATTCTGCCAAAAAATTTGACAGAACCTTTCTTATAATTAAGACGTTCTCCACAGAAATAAAGAATAATATATCTGAATATATATTTACCTTAAATTTAGTGTTCAAATTATATGTACTTACTTTTAAATTATATATGTTTTATATGTGCCATGTAAGAAAAAAATTGACTTTTGCCGAATTTGAATCTCAAATGAAATTATAATAAAATATATTTTTTAGTTAATTATTTTTTTTAAATGATAAAAATACATAATAAAAGTAAAAAATAGATCATAAATATATTTTCAAGAATTAAAATACTATGTTCTTCAAAAAAAAAAAAAAAAAAAATCTTGAGACGAAATATTATGTCATATTGATATTTGGTATTATCTTTCAATTTATCTTTTTGTTAACAAGCTCACAATACATTCAAATATCCAATTAAATTTTATTTTTTCTTGCCTTTTGAGATATAAAATCATTTTTTAGTTTTTCTATTCAAGTTAAGAAACTAATAAAATTTTCTCAATAAAAATAATTATCAATCTATTTAATTTTTCTTTACGTAGTTGATTGTAAAAATCATTTTGAAAGTATCTTAGAAATTAAGAGGGGTGAATTAGTTGTTTTTAAAAATTAATGACAACTTATAACAAGGAGAAAAAGAAGAGATAAATTCATAAAAAAATTTATAGTGGTTCGACCAAAACAAATATACGTCCACTTCTCAATATCACACCTGAATATTTCACTAAGTCTGATCCTTTTTATAGATTCAAAATCAAATATTAAACTGTTTTAACTCACATTAAACTTTATAATATGTTTTACAAATAAACGCATAAATAACCGTAAAAAATTACAAAAGATGAGAAAAATATTATCCAATTACTTTTACCTAACTCTCAGAAATTAATTACACTTCAACAACTTTTAAGATTAGCAATTAATTCTCTTTACAATAAAAAACTCAAATATTAAATTTAAAAACACTTGAATGCTCAAAGGTATAAATTAATGCACTATGAATAGTTGTTACCCTATTAACTTCATACCAACCTATATAAATAGTTTTTAGCCGTTTGGATGCATTAAATATGCATTTAATGCAAATCTTCGTACTTCCAACAACTATTTTTTTATCAATTTTTAAAATGTAGCAGCAACTACATAAGAAGTAGCGGGCGTTACTAAGTAAGTAGCGAGAGCTAATTAACTTGTAGTGGGCGCAACTCTTCCTGGAATGAAGAACTTCATTGTTGTGAATTTTCATGTAGCGGTGATGAATTCTTATAAATAGCGGACACTACTTCATATGTAGCGAGCGAGATGCTTCTTCCAATTTCTCCAAATTGCTTATGTGCCTCTGAGCTATCTTTGTAGTGGGCGTTACTCCTCTGCTCCTTTGTCCCTTGAGCTTTTAGATCTCTTGGACTTGAAGTTTATGGTTGTGACAAGTTTTTAGCAGCTGCTACTTAACTTCAACATATGTAACGGCGGGTACTTATTTAAGTAGTAGGCGCTATTGAAATTTTTCAGCTACTATGTCTTCTGGATCACTCTGTAGCAGCTGCTGCTAATATGTAGCGGGCGCTACTTACTAAGTAGCGGAGGCTACATAACTCTTTTTCAGTTCTTTGCCTTTGTTAAATTTAAGTAGTGAGGGCTACTTAAAGGTGTAGCGAGTGCTGCATACTAGCAAACAACAATCTGAAAAATTGAACCTTGTATATAATCAAACAAACAAGATTAGTAGTTTAACTAGTTGTTTGAACCCATCAAAATGAGCATGTTATAACACTAAAGGTCTAACAATTTCTCCCTTTTTTATGGTGACTATCATGTCCCAAAATTAGAATATGACTGTCCTAGGATGCAGGAACTGCCAGAGGCGACCGACACCTATAGAACCCAATTACAAATCTAATTACCATCTTAATTATCCAATTAATATTATTATATTTTATATTCTATCATTCTGCAATTTGTAATCTGTAACCCTGTAATCATTTACCACACATGCCATAATCATATTTAATCTCCATATAATATTTTACATTCATATATACAATCTATCTATATCCATATACAGTCCCATGGAGATACTAGAATATAATACATAACACAGAGTTAAAATAATTACACTGCCAAAATAAACTGCAGGATTTCACAGAGAAATAGATTCTGGAATCCACCTTATACTTCTAATCTGAAAAATATTAAATAACTACAGAATGAGTATAAAAATATTCAATAAATCTAATATACATCATATCATAGGTAAAGGTGGGATAATCAATATGAATTACAGATAAACAAATAATTGTTAATAGGTTGCACACCAATTACAAAAGAAAGGAAAATAAGAAGCAACATTGGTCTGTGATCAATAAACAGGTTATCAATATACAATTCATATGGATAAGATAGATAATGGGCATTAACACATATAATCATGTATAAATCTCATGTAATATACATAAGGCAGGCCAAGCCTTATGGCTAAGATATTAACCCTTCCTAGCTAGGGTCCATGAAATACATTGTGCACAATGCCTACGGTATTTACCCACTACCCCGTTGGTAAGGTAGTTCTGTCAAATCAATATATAATCCATCAATAGGATTAAAGTGAACCAATGGATATCAATATGAATCAAATAACTCATCAATAAACAAATGAATTACAAATTAATCAATCGGTACTATCAATCAATTACATATAAACAATGAAAGGTATATTTAGAATAGTAATGGGTATGGCAACCAAGTATAGGTTGGATAACAAAGTAGTCAATCAAAGTCATTTGCATTGGCACAATTGGCTAGCCAACATCGTTGGCGACGATGGCATTGGATTGATAGGCCTATGAAATTTCTCATTGAGGCATTTTGTCAAACACTTGGTATGCAACTTTCTTAAGGCAATTTGGCAAGGTTTTGGTGCAATATCAATATTGCCCAAATATTAAATATCAAGTTCACAATAAGGACAATACAATGGGAAAAAGATATCCAATAATCAATAACACATAATGGATCAAATTGGCTTGGAATTCAAGAGAAAAACAAAGCAAAAATTCAAAGGAATGGACAACATATGGTTCAGCCAAAATATGGTTTATTTCTTCACATATTCAAATTAGGGTTTGAATTTGGAAATTTCTATCAATTTGAATCAGTTGATGAAATCTAATGCTAAACCCATCTAACTCAACATCTAAAACACCTAATTAACTTAAACAATTGAAGAAATCACCATGTTACCTTATGATGATGGAATTGCCGAATCATCAAGGTGCGAGTTCTTGGTTTCCTTTGATTCTTTTGGTGAGAAATGGATGAAAATAGATAGAACAAGGTTGAAAATTAGGTTTTCTTTAAGTTTTCTTCACAAAATTGGCTTGAAAATGGTGGAGATTTGGCTAATGGTGGTTCGACCAAAGCAAAAAAGGAAGAAGAAGGAAGAAAAAATGATGGAAAAAATGGCTAAGGCAAGTATTTATAGGTGAAAGTTTTGAAAATTAGGTTTTTCCACCCCAAAACTTTCAATATTTCTATTTTTACCCCAAAACTTTATGTAACTTATTATATCAATTCTGTTTAGTTTTAGATTTAAAAATTAGGAGAGAAATAGCTTATTTTTAGTTGTAGTTTTTCATCATACACCTTCCGAAAAAATTATGGGTCCTAGATAGGAGGTTTTCCAAAATGCCCCTAAAGTTTCACTTACTTACGATTTTGCCATTCTATTGATTTTTCATCATCCTTAATACTTTTCCATACTTTCTTCATATAATTAACTATTATTATTCTTAATCTTTCATAATCCATATAACTGAGAAAAATACTCTTAAATTTAATATTGTACTAATTCCTTAAATTAAATAGCTATAGTCAGTGTTATTGGTCCAATACTTGATGAAACTACTTAATAACTGCAATATAATTCTAAGGTATTACATTCTACCCCTCTTCAAATAAATTCATCCTCGAATTTAAAATTATTATGTACCTCACTGCTGAAACAGAAATGGATACTTAGCCTGTATGTCTCGCTCGCTTTCCTGCGTGCATTCTTCCATTAATTGATTTCTCTATAAAACTTTAACTATAGGGATCTCCTTATTGTGTAATTGCGTAATTGCTTGACGATCCACAATCTCTATCGGTATCTCCTCATATGACAAATCTTCATCTGTTCCAATGTCCTGTAGCTCCAATACATTTAATGAATCAAACACATATTTCTGAAGCATGGATATATGGAACACCGGATGCACGTGCCTCATATTAGGTGGAAGAGCCAATTGATATGCTACATTGCCGATCTTCTGAAGAATCTCTAATGTCCCAACATATCTAGGTGATAATTTACCCTTTTTCTCGAATCTCATTACACCCTTCATAGGTGAAACTTTAAGGAAAACATGGTCACCTTCTATGAAATGCACATCTCTCCTCTTCAGATCAATATAACTTTTCTATCTACTAAAGGTTGTCTTCATTCATTCTTTAGTAATAGACACCTTTTCCATTGTTTCTTTAATTAATTATGGACCTTCCAAATATTTCTCTCCTGGTTCCACCCAACAAACTAGAGATCGATATTTCCTACCATATAGTGCTTCATAAGGAGCCATCCCGATCAATGAATGATAACTATTGTTGTAGAAGAACTCAATCAATGGGAGATAATGATCTCAATTGCCTTTGAAATCCAAAACACATAACTGTAGCATGTTCTCCAATGTCTGTATGGTCCGCTCTGACTGACCATCTGTCTGAGGATGAAAAGCTGTGCTGAAACTAAGATGTTTACCCAATGCTTCCTGGAATTTCTGCCAAAACCTTGAAGTAAACTATGTCCCTTTATCTAAAATAATCACTAGTGGCACTCCATGAAGCCGTATAATCTTATCAACATATAGCTGGGCGTATTGTGTTGTAGTAACTAGTCTTCACTTTAAAAAAATGGGCAGATTTCGTCAATCGATCAACTATTACCTATATAGAATCATAACCTCATGAAGTCTTCGGTAATCTAACCATAAAATCTATGATGACTTGTTCCCACTTCCATTCTTGTAACTCTATTTCCTATAGCAAACCAAATGGCTTTTGGTGTTCAAACTTAACCTGTTGATAGGCTAAATAAGTGGACACAAACTTAGCTACGTCTTTCTTCATATTAGGCCACTAGTAGAACTCTTTCAGATCATGGTATATTTTTGTAATTCCAGGATGTACACTATAATAGGCATAATGGACTTCTTTCATAATTTGC
The DNA here is from genome assembly GCA_948193065.1 of Aleurites moluccanus. Lineage (NCBI taxonomy): Eukaryota > Viridiplantae > Streptophyta > Magnoliopsida > Malpighiales > Euphorbiaceae > Aleurites > Aleurites moluccanus. Next base: position 23,912 of record CANXYC010170935.1, read on the forward strand.
TCCCGTAATCCATCCATATCGAGTACACATAACTATTTATCTGTCACGACCCATTTTCGGATCGCAACGGTCCTAGGGTGCAGGAGATGCCGAGGAGACCGACACCTGTAAAACCCATCAATTACTACAATACAGTCACAATATTGCAACGGAAACACATTTACCCATCATCAATCACATAACAATATATATAACCAATTACTCACATAACACTAATCATTTTGTCACTCTGCCATTCATTCTGTAAATACTATAATCATATCATTAATACTCTCTAATATTCCCATACATACATATCCATACTCTAACTATACCATACAAAACTCATGGAGCAGTTAGGATATGAACATTCAAAAATAATATAGTGTTTAATATAATTACACTACTATGAGACTGCAGAATCCACAGAGAGCCAAAAGAGTTGGGATATTTGCCTTTTTCTCTGCACCTGAGAGGGCAAACAGTGAGAGGGTGAGTATATATGATACTCAGTGAATCTAATATGCATCGACCAATAAAATGGATAATGGAATATCAATAAGCAAATAAGCAGATGCTATAAATGAATCAAACTGCCAGAATGTCTGTAATACAGAATCAAATACAGAATATGACTGTAAGTAAGCAATCACATTCAAGAAGCACATATCACATGGAAAAGATGGAAATGACAGATATAGAGCTATGAAATGCATAGAGATGTGTCAAGCACAAATCATAATATATGAATATAAATATAACATAAGACGGATCAGGTCTTATGACTAGGACATTCCTTCCTAGTATAGGGTATCAATCAATACAATGTGCACAAGGCTGACAGCATGAAATCACTACCCTGTCGGAACGGCAGCTTTATCAAATCACCTTGGAATCAATAGAAGTGATAAACACATCAATAGATACCATTTCAACTGATGGCATCGACAAGTATCCATAACTCATTAGAAATCAATTTAATGAGCCTAAAGTCAATAAGACATCAATAATAATCTATAAATAATGACTAAAGGTCTAACGACCAAAAATGGGAACAAACATAATTTAGTCATTTGCGGCCAAAAAGTTGATCAATTGGCATGCCATTGTCGCTGGCGATGGTGGCATTCAAATGGTTGGCCTACAGAATTTTCAACATGGTTTTGGTGTAATGTTGACATTGCCCCAATTTTCAATAAACATATACTTGGAAAGCAATTTATAGGCAACAACCACAACTCAATAATCTTCATCAAGCATATCAATTTGGCACGGAAAATAAGTCAAAAACCAAAGCACAAAAGTAGGCATTTTATCACAAATAGGGTTCGGCCACTAGGACATTTTCAAAATTAGATTCCAAATGGCAATGTAATAATTTAGGCATGAAAAATGATGCATAAAATACTTACCTAACACTCTAAATCATCTAGCAAACTTGATTTGCTACCCAATTCCTTAATTCCTCACTATAGGCCAAAATCAGAAATTAGCTATTTTCTCCAATCGAATTTTCTACAACAATACGAACATCAATTAAATACCAATAAATATCCAATTAACTTATTCTATAGCCAATTTACACATCCTAACCCATATGCATAAAATCAAATCTTACAACTTCACTTTAGGGTTTGAAAATTGGGAAAAATTGTGTAATGCATCAATTGGTGCAATTAAACCATTTACCCAATCCTACCAATACCTAATTAAATCATAAAAACCAACAATTAAACAACTTACCCAAAAACCTCAGAATGGCCGAAAATCCCTTTGTTGGAGTTCTTGAATTTCCTTGAATTTTTATGGTTGAATTTGATGGATTAAGGTTTGTATGATTTTTGTTTTAAGTTTCCATCAATTTCTCTTCACACATCAAAGAAAAATATCAAATGGAAATAGAAGAAAGAAGACACGGATGAAGAACATGAAAAATGAGCAAAAATTTTCTAAGCCTTGCTTATATAGGAAGACAAAAATGGTAAATTTCTCTTTTAGTCCTCCAACTTTTCATAATTTGCTTTTGATCCTTTTTTCGCTTGGTAATTTATTCTGACAATTCCGTCGAGAATTGAAATTCAAAGTGAATGTTCAAACATCTTATTTTTATTAATATTAATTAATAAAAATATTTTCAGAGCCGTTTTGAAACTCAGACTGTCGAAATTCCACTATACTCCCAAAGTTTCCTTTATTTACGGTTTTACCATCGATTACTTTATCAGTATTCTTAAATATTTTCTCATATTTCTTTTTACTGTATTCACATATGAATATACATTATCATTTACCCTCAATCCAAATTCAGAAATTCATCCATCGATCGTACTGCCATTTTTGCGGCAGCGATATCGGTACCGACGATTTTCGAAAAATTTTCTCATTTTTACTCTAACTGAGTTTTTAAAATTATCATTAGCTATTTCGATAATTTTAATCCACATACTAAGAACTTATTTCACAAAAACATGTTATGCATATATAAAGGGTATTACATTTCAATATTTCATCCTTTACTGTAAACTTTAAAACCTTGCCAAAGTTAACATCCTCCTTTAACTTCAAACGATAAGGATCCCTATCCTGTGCTGCCTTAATATCATCAATCAGTGTTGGCTTAACCCAAAATTAGGCTATCAGAGCCTAGTTCCGATCATGGGATCCCAATTCCAGCTCAATTCCCATGTCAACAAACTTTTTTTATATCTCAGATCAAAGGCCTTCTAGAATATGAAATATGGCTAGGCTTCCCATTGATTTCCTGCTCAAAGTTTCTGCCACAACATTGGCTTTACTCGGTTGATATAATATTTCATAGTCATAGTCTTTTAGCAACTCAACCCATCTTTGCTGTCAAAGATTTAAATCCTTCTGCTGTAGAATATACTATAGACTTTTATGATCAATATAAATCTCACATTTAGTCCTATATAAATAATGTCTCCAGATTTCAATGCAAAAATCACTATAGTCATCTCCAAGTCATGTGTTGGATAATTCATCTCATATTTCTTTAATTATCGAGAATTATCGAGAAGCATAAGCAATAACCCTCTTAGTCTGCATAAGAACATAACCCAATTCGACTCTGGATGCATCACAGTATACTGTGAATTTATCTGTCTCAGTTGGCAAAGCTAACAACAGAGCAGTTGTGAGAAAGGATTTCAGAGTTTGAAAACTCCTTTCACAATCATCTGTCCACTGGAACTTCTCATGTTTCCTAGTCAATATGGTCAATTGAGCAGCTATCTTTGAAAATCTTTCACAAACCGTCTGTAATATCCATTCATACCAAAAAAATGCATATCTATATAATATTGGTAGGCCGAGGCCAATTAGCAACAACTTCAATTTTCTGAGGATCAATTTTAATACCTTTTTTATAAACAACATGGCCCAGAAAAACACACTTCAGTTAACCGAAATTGACATTTCGATAGTTTAGCATATAACTGATGCTCCCGTAGAGTCTGCAATACTGTTCTCAGATGTTCTGTATGCTCTTCTTCACTATTAGAATACATAAGTAAGTCATCAATAAACACGACGACAAACTTATCCCAATAAGGCTTTAAGATTCGATTCATCAAATCCATAAATGCGGCTGTAGCATTAGTTAGCCCGAAAGGTAACACCAAAAATTCATAGTGTCCGTATCGGGTTTTAAAGGCCGTCTTGGGTACATCTTCTCTCTTAATTCGTAACTGATGATATCCAGATCTCAAATCATTTTTGGAGAAGTGACTAACACCCTGTAACTTATCAAACAAATCATCAATCGTTGGTAGATAATATTTATTTTTAACAGTTACCTTATTCAGCTGCTGATAATCAATGCACATCCGTAACGAGCCATCCTTCTTTTTAACAAATAACACTGGAGCACCCTTAAGAAGAACTGCTCGGTCTGATAAATCCTTTAACCAATAATTCCCGCAACTGCACCTTCAACTCTTTTAATTTTGTAGGTGCCATTTTGTAGGGAGGAATGGATATCGGGTCAGTGCCGGGATACACCTCAATTTCAAACTTGATATCTCTTTCTGGGGGTAGCCCTAATAAATCTTCTGGAAAAATATCAAAAAATTCTCTAACAATAGGGATCTTATCAACTCCTGTCAGAGCTTTCTGTACATCTACCATATGTACCAAGAAAAAAGAATTGCCCTTCCTTAACATCTTTTTAGCCTGGATAACTGAAATAAGATGAATATCAGTTTCATATTTATCACTCTGATACTCAAATTCTGCTTGTCTTTCTAGCTGAAATTTCATTTTCTTTTCATAACAGTTAATTACTGCCCGATGAGCTGTTAACCAATCCATTCTTAATATGACATCAAGCTCAAACACATGTAATTCTACCAGGTTAGCATGCAAAACATTATCCTTAATTTCTGCTTCACAACTCGGATAATAATATTTTACTTATACACTCTCCCCCATAGGTGTGAATATCTCTAATGGTATGATCATTAGTTGCCTCTCCATTTTCAATTTAAGTGCAAACATAGGTGATAAAAATGAATGTGTGGCACCCGAATCAAACAATACTTGTGCTATTTCATTATGAATTAAGACCATACATGTCATCGTGTTGTATGCTCTCTGGGCTTCCTATGTATTTATTATAAAAACTCGCCCCTGTCCTTTCCCTGCAGGAGCCTGAATGCTGCTCTAAATTTGCCCTCTGCCTCTACCTTTGCCTGGAACCTCTTTGTTATCATTCTAACTAATCTGAACTGTCAGCTGTAAAGCTGCTATAGTATTCTGTTGCTCATTCCACATTGGACAATTTTTAAAAAAATGCCCCTGTTGACTACATTTAAGGTAGGCACTAGATCGTCGTCTACATTCCCCATCGTGCCTCTTACCATAGAAACTGCATACAAGCACACCAGGCATCTATGTCATGGGTTTGGATGAACCTTGAGAAAAACCAAAAGCTAACTGTGCTGGAGCACCTTTACTCTGACTCCTCCTCCTCTGACTACCTGTCTATAGCCTCTGCTCCATTCTTGATCCTGTCTCTGTCTACTTCTGCTGAGAACTTCCCTCTCCTCTTCTGGTCTGAACACTGGATCCCCCTTTTCTCTTCTGTTCCCTCTTTGCTTGCTCTGATTTATATTTCTATTCCATCTAATTATCTTTATCAATAATTGTCATCAGAGAAGTGAATTATATAGATAATAGAGCATTGTGCAATGATGCATGCAGTCCTCTTCTGGGCCTTCTGAGAATATCAACTTCTGTAGGTGCTATCATGGTGGCATATCTGCTTAGCCGAATAAATTCATCTTCATATTCCTCCACACTCTAGTTACCCTGCTCTAGTTACTCAAACTATATAATATTTTTGGTTTTAACTCCCTCAATAAGAAATTCATCTAGTAAGGCTTGTCTGAACTGAGCCTAGGTAGGAGAATGATCTGTCACGACGACCGACACCCGTAGAACCCAGTATCACATGCATCATCTATAAACCACAATATAATATTCATTATTTATTAGTTACCATTCATTCTGTTATCCTATCATGCATTCTGTAATCATTCTGCAATTGGCTGGAACCATTCAATATATCATATCATGCATCATCATATACCCAATAAATCATTAACATAATAATATCGTCATCACATACATGTTCATCTCCTACCTAACCCATACATACCCATGGAGTAGCTAGATAATGAACACCAAAATAATGTAATACAGATATCTAGAAAATATACATCAAAGACTGTGGCAGATATCCCGGGATGCCAGAAAACAGGGATTTGCAATCTACTCCTCTCCTGAAATGGGTAAACAAATAAACGGTGAGTATATATGATACTTAGTGAATTTACATGCATCACAATAAATAATAGGTATCAATAAACAATGGTATCAGTCAATGAGATAACAGTATACAGTATAAATATCAGGGTACAGTAAAGCCAAAGAATATCATATAGGCTCAGTTACATATGGAAAGACAGAAAATGGGATGGATTGTATGAAAAGAAATCATACAATCTCCAGTAATCAGTCAGTATGGACCATATAGGTCTCCAGTATCATATTAGTATCAATGAGCATAAGGCTGATCAGGCCCTATAGCCAGGATAATAACCCCTCTTAGCTAGGGTATCAGTAATACAATGTGCACATTGCCGACAGTATTTTCCCACTACCCTGTCGGATCGGTAGCTTTGCCAAACCATATCAGGGTCAATAACGAGGGATACCATAAGTAATAATGGCATCCAGATATCAGTCAATCCAATAATAATCAGTTCGGTATTATTCAGTACAGTAATCAATATAATCAATGGCAATGTTGTATACAATGTACAATCAATGATATAGGGTTTAGCTATAAGGAAAGACATAAAAACAAAAGTTGGTTCGGTAGTGGAAAATAGTAGGTCAATTGGCATGCCAACGTCGCTGGTGATAATGACATTCAATTGGTAGGCCTATGGCATACAAACCAGTAGACCAATGGCAAATGAACTAGGCATTTCATCGAACACTTAGTGGGCATATAATGGCAAGCCAATAGGTTAGGTTTTGGTGCAAATTTGACTTGCCCAATTCAACCAACAAAAAGTCACATTTACAAACAAAGTATAGGTATCAAGAAACACAATTAAACAATCATCAAATGGGATCAAATTGGCAAGGAAAAACATAACAAAATAAAGAAAATTCCAAGGCAATGAATGGTCATTTAGGGTTCGGCCAAAGAGTGATTTTCATAAATGGATTCCAATCAACAATTCAATCATTTAGGAATGTTAAATGATGCAATGTAAACTCACCTAAGCCTCCAAATAGTCTTTACAAAAGCCAAATTCACCAATTCTACCAAATGGCCAAAATAGGTCACTTTGAAATTCAACTTTGACAAATCTCCAATTCATCATCAATTAATCCATCAATTAGTTATCCATTCACATCCAATTAGCTAATTCTCACATCAATTAACAAAATCTAATACTAATTCAACAAATCATATCTTACAACTTCAATATAATCATCCAAATTAGGGATTTCAATACAATTGGATAAATTGGTGCAAATTAACTACAAACCCATTCAATTGAACCTAAATAACACCTAAATCATCAATCAAACTCAACAAATAAACTCCTTACCTCAAGCACACCAATTGGCCGAATGCTTCCCCTCACACTTTTCTTGAATTTCTTTGCTTCAATCTACAAATTGGTGATGGAAATGGATAAAGCTAAGTGAGAAGTCAATTTTTCTATCAAATTTCTATGGATTTGGTGGAGAAATAAAGAATAAAGATGAAGAAAAAGACCAAATGGTGGTTCGGCCACCATAAGAAGAAATGAAGAAGATGAAGAACAAAATGGTTTTGGCAAAATAAATAGAAAAATTCAATGGCAAATTACAACTAAATCCTCCAATTCTCATCCATTATACTTTGGTCCTTAAATCTTTTGTAATTTATTCTGTCAATTCTGTCAGGATTTAAATATCAGAGTGGAGAGTGAATAGGCTTATTTTAATTTATACTTATTTATAAAAATGGTTATGGAGTCATTCTATAACCTCGATCGACCACTTTCCACTATTCATCTTGAATTTTCATTTATTTACAAAAATGTCATTACTTACTTTTTCAGTGTTCCTAAATGATTTTCACTTCTTTATTTTTACTAAAATTAAACATAAATTATGGTCATCTTTTACTCCCAGATCAATTTCAAAAATTCTTCTGTTGACCGAATCGCTAATTTCTCAGCGGTGTTCCCGACACCACCAGTTTCCGGAAAAGTTTCAAATTCGCTTTCTAACTGTGTCTCTAAAATTATTTCCCATCATTTCAAGACTAATGGATCACATAATGAGAATTAATTCATGCATAATAGTTATAACTTTCTAGGGTCTTACATTTTACCCTCCTACAAATAAATTCGTCATCGAATTTAAATAAATACATACCTCACCGCTGGAACAATGATGGATATCTGCTTCGCATCTCCTGCTCGCTCTCCCATGTGCACTCCTCCATCTTCTGGTTCCTCCATAGCACTTTTATCATCAGGATCTCTTTGTTCCGAAGCTGCCTGCCCTGTCTATCAACAATCTCTACAGGTAGCTCCTCATAAGACAAATCCTCACTGGGATTCACATCCTGAACCTCCAAAATGTGCGATGGATCAGAAACATATTTCTGCAGCATCGATATATGGAATATTAGATATACATGGTTCATACTGGGTGGAAGAGCCAATCTATAGGCCACACTACCAATCCTCTCAAGTATCTCAAATGGGCCTATAAATCTTGGTGATAGCTTACTCCTCTTCCCAAATCTCATAACTCCCCTCATCGGTGAGACCTTTAGGAAGACATGATCACCAACAGAAAATTATACATTCTTCATCTTCTAATCAGTATAACTCTTCTGCCTATTGAAGGAAGTCCTCATCCGCTCTCTGATCATAGGAACCTTTTCCATAGTCTCTCTAATAAGCTCTGGCCTCTCAAGCTGCTTCTCTCCTTGCTCCACCCAACACACTGGAGATATGCACTTCCTACCATATAGTACTTCAAATGGAGCCATACCAATAGAAGAGTGGTAACTATTGTTGTAGGAGAACTCTATCAACGACAGATAATAATCCCAGTTACCCTTAAAATTTAGAACACATAATCTCAACATATCCTCCAAAGTCTGGATCGTCCTCTCCGACTGCCCATCTGTCTGCAGATGGAAAGCAGTACTAAACCGTAACTGGATACCCATAGCCTCCTGAAACTTCTGCTAAAATTGAGATGTGAACTATGCACCCCTGTCTGATATAATTACCAAAGGAACTCCATGAAGATGCACAATCTTATCCACATATAACTGTACGTATTGAGTTGCGGTATAGCTAGTCTTAACCTCCAGAAAATGTGTAGACTTCTTCAATTGGTCAACAATCACCCATATAGAATCATATTCCCTCGAAGTCCGTGGTAGACCAACTATAAAATCCATAGTAACTTGCTCCCATTTTCACTCTGGCAACTCAATCTCATGAAGTAGCCCTGATGGCTTCTGATGCTCGAACTTAACCTGTTGACAGGCTAAGCATTTAGATACAAACTGAGCTACATCCCTCTTCATCCCTGGACACCAATAAACATATCTCAGATCATGGTACATCTTGGTAATCCCTGGATGTACACTGTATGCTGAATAGTGAGCCTCTCTCATAATCCAATCCCATAGCCCATCAAAATTTGGTACACATAAGCGTTTCTCACATCTCAGTATCCCATCCTCCACTATAAACTCTATCATTCGACCACTCTGTACCTCTCCCTTGAGCTTTAGTAGATATAGATCCCTGTCCTTAGTCACTTTTATATCGTTAATCAACAGTGACTTCGCTCTAAATTGGACTATCAGAGCCTGGTTCTAATCCTGGGATGCCAACTCCAACTCTACCCCCAAATCTGCTAGCTCCCTCATCTGTTGAATCAATGGCCTCTTACCAATCATAATATGAGCAAGACTACCCATTGATTTCCTGCTCAAGGCATCCGCCATTACATTGGCCTTCCCTAGATGATAGAGAATCTCACAGTCATAATCCTTCAGAAGCTCTACCCATCTGCGCTGCCTCAGATTCATATCCTTCTGCTGAAATATATACTGTAGACTCTTATGATCAATATATATCTCACATTTCGAGCCATACAGATAATGTCTCCAAATCTTTAAGGCAAATATCACTGCTACCATCTCTAAATCATGAGTCAGATAATTTACTTCATGCTTCTTTAACTGACGAGAAGCATAAGCAATTACCCTATCCATCTGCATCTGTACACACCCTAGGCCAATCTGTGAAGCATCACAATACACTGTGAATTTCTCCCCCTTAACTGGTAATGCCAAAACCGGAGCATTGGTAAGGCAATACTTTAGAATCTGGAAGCTACGGTCACACTCATCCGTCTATACATATTGCTTCTGTTTCCTCATCAGTCTAGTCAATGGAGCTGCAATCCGGGAGAAATCCTTCACAAACCTCCGATAATATCCAGCCATACCCAGAAAACTGCGCACCTCTGAGACACTGGTAGGCTATAGCCAATTAGCTACTGCCTCAATCTTTTGAGGATCCACCTTAATCCCATCTTTACATACTACATGCCCAAGGAAGCACACCTTAGTCAACCAGAACTGACACTTAGATAATTTAGCATACAATCGATGCTCCCGAAGCTCCTTCTCACTCCTGGAATAAATAAGTATGTCATCAATGAATATGATGACCAACTTATCCAAATACGACCTCAACACCCTGTTCATCAGATCCATGAAAGCCGTTGGAGCATTGGTCAACCCGAATGGCAATACCAGAAATTCATAATGGCCATAGCGGGTGCTGAAAGCAGTCTTGGATATATCACCACTCCTTATCTTCAACTGATGATACCCATACCTCAAATCAATCTTAGAAAAATGGCTGGCACCCTGCAGCTAATCAAATAAGTCATCTATTCGAGGAAATGAATATTTATTCTTCACTGTGACTTTGTTCAGCTGCCTGTAATCTATACACATCCTCAATGAGCCATCTTTCTTCCTCATAAATAGTACCGGTGCTCACCAAGGAGAACTGCTCAGTTTGATAAACCCTCTATCTAATAACTCCTGTAACTGTATCTTCAATTCCTTCAGTTCTGCTGGAGCCATTATGTATGGTGGGATAAATATAGGGTCTATGCCTGCATGCACCTCTATCTCAAACTCAATCTCCCTATCAAGGGGCAATCTTGGTAACTCCTCAGGAAATACATCAGGAAACTCCTGAACCACTGGTATATGATCCAACTGTACAGAAGACTTCTGTACATTTACTACATGTGCCAAGTAGGCTGAACAACCTTTCTCAATCATCCTCCTAGCTCGGATAGCATAAATTAGATTAACCCGGAACTCTCGAATATCACCCTGAAACTCAAACTCCGGCTGCCCCTTAGGCTGGAATCTAACCCTCTTCCGATAACAGTCTATAACTGTCCGGTGTCTCGTCAACCAATTCATATCCAAGATAATGTCTAACTCAAGCACAGGCAACTCAAGTAGATCAGCATGCAAGATATGATCATCAATCTCAATAATGCAATCAGGGTAGTAATAATCAACATACACACTATCACCCATAGGAGTAGCAATCATCAATGACACATCCAACAATCTCCTTTCCTTATTCAATTTAGGTGTAAAATGTGGTGACACAAAAGAGTGAGTTGCACCCGAATCGAATAAGGCATCATTAATCTCATTCTGAATCAAGATGGTAACTGTGACAACATTGTCTGATCTCTGGGCATCCTGGGTGTTGACAGCAAACACTTTGCCTTGGCCCCTACCAGTTGGTGCCTGACTGCTACTGGGAGTCTGTCCTCCTCTGCCTCTGCCTCTAGCTGTAGCCTTCCTACCCAGATTCTGACTAGCCTAAACCACTGGCTGAGATACTGTGACAGATGGCTGCTGATCAGCCCTCACTGGACAAGTGTTAATATAATGGCCCTGCTGGCCACACCTCAAACATGCACCAATCCGTCTCCAACACTTCCCTCCATGTCTCTGACCACAATACCCATAAGTAGGAATGTCGGAAGTCTGTGTAATTGGCCTCAAAGTACCCTGGGAGTAAACAAGTGCTGACTGAACTGCTGGCTATCCCCTACTCTATATCCTCCTCCTCTGACTACTAGCAGATGATCTCTGATCAAACCGTGGGACTGGCTCAAACTGTCTAGGATGGGAGCTGCTCTCCCCCTCCTAACCTGTGATCCTGGACCACCCTTCCTCTTATGGTCCCTCTTTTCCCTTTCAGCTTGTATTTCTCCTCCATCTGTGTAGCCTTGTCTATCACTGTAGTCAAAGAAGTAAACTCTGTAGCTAACAAGGCATTGTGTAGTGCAGCATGTAGACCCCTTTGAAACCTACTAAATCTGTCTCGGTAGGTACTATATGAGCAGTATATCTACTCATCCGGATAAAATCCTCCATATACTCCTCTACTGATCTGTCTCCCTACTCAAGCTGCTCAAACCTAACCAAATTACGGGTCCTCACACCCTTAGTAATGAACTTGTCATTCAAACCCTGCCTGAACTTTGCCCAAGTAGGTGGGTAATCTCTATATAGCCTAGTCTCCATATGCCTCGAGAACCACGTCCAAGCCTTACCCTTCAGTAACAAACCAACCAACTCTATTGATCTCAACTCAGAACAAGGTAGTCTCCTAACTACCTTCTCAACCTCCTCCAAGAAGTCAACTGGATATGTACCTTTATCTCCTCTGAACTCTGGTAGGTTTAGTTTTAGAAAGCTAAATATGGAAACTCCACCCTCCTTAATCTCTCTCCTACCTCCCTGTACAGCTGGCTCCCTCTGAGCCCCCACTGGCTACACAGGAGCCGGTGCTACATGAACTGCCTCTGGTACTACTGGTGGAGGTACTACTACAGGAGCAGGTGGTGGTTGTGCCTGCTGCCTCTCCTATCTAAGCTCTACCATCTCCCTACGCAACTCCATCAAACCTCTCATCATCTCTACTCTCTAGGGGTCATCGTCCCTCTCAGAATCCTTTGAAGTCCGTTGGGATCGAGACAGACCCTCTGATACTTAAATCTCCCTCACTAGGGACTCATTGGAGGCAACCTCAGCCTCTTTGGTATCTCTATCCCTGTTGTCGGACATCTCTGTAATCTGTTGGGAAAAACAATAACAGTCTCAGAAAATAGCAGAAACGCAGAATAATAACATATAACAGACGATAACAACAATAGACAATAAAGGAAATCCTATGCTCCATGGTATACCTAATTCTACCCCATTATGTACTTAGTCACTATTCCTCTATAGTACAGTCACTATTCATCTGTAACCTAAATTCACAGTCTGTAATCTTAGTGCTCTGATACCACTTCTGTCACGACCCAGTTTCCTGGACTGCGACGGTCCTAGGGCACGGGAGATGCCAATGGCGACGACACCCGTAGAACCCAGTATCACATGTATCATCTATAAACCACAATATAATATTCATTATTTATTAGTTACCATTCATTTTGTTATCCTATCATGCATTCTGTAATCATTCTGCAATTGGCTGGAACCATTCAATATATCATATTATGCATCCTCATATACCCAATATATCATTAACATAATAATATCGTCATCACATACATGTTCATCTCCTAGCTAACCCATACATACCCATGGAGCAGCTAGATAATGAACACCGAATAATGTAATACAGATATCTAGAAAATATACATCAAAGACTGTGGCAGATATCCGGGATGACAGAAGACAAGAATTTGCAATCTACTCCTCTCCTAAAATGGGTAAACAAATAAATAGTGAGTATAGATGATACTCAGTGAATTTACATGCATCACAATAAATAATAGGCATCAATAAACAATGGTATCAGTGAATGAGATAACAATATACAGTATAAATGTTAGGGTACAGTAAAGCCAAAAAATATCATATAGGCTCAGTTACATATGGAAAGACAAATAATGGGATGGATTGTATGAAAAGAAATCATACAATCTCCAGTAATCAGTCAGTATGGACCATGTAGGTCTCCAGTATCATATCAATATCAATGAGCATAAGGCTGATCAGGCCCTATGGCCAGGACCATAACCCCTCCTAGCTAGGGTATCAAAAATACAATGTGCACATCGCCGACAGTATTTCCCCACTACCCTATGGGATCGGTAGCTCTGCCGAACCATCTCAGGGTCAATAACAAGGGATACCATAAGCAACAATGGCATCCAGATATCAGTCCATCCAATAACAATCAGTGCGGTCTCAATTAGAACAGTAATCAATATAATCAATGGCAATGTCGTATACAATGTACAATCAATGATATAGGGTTTAGCAATAAGAAAAGATATAAAAACAAAAGTTGGTTCAGTAGCGGAAAATAGTAGGTCAATTGGCAT